>CAXHKU010000522.1:0-17877 GCA_964017125.1 Flabesymbios commensalis
GCCGGTGCCCCCTACCCGGATCGCAATGCATCATGGGAATCCTTGTAGTCGCCATCTTTTAAGTTACACGCAGTGCCGGACAGTGGCACATGGGATTCCGGATGAGCACTGGAGCACATCGGCGTATGTAGTGGATCCGAAGTTCCCTTAGCACGCTATTTCAGACAAAAAACAAGGTAAGTGGTTAATAAATGTAACCAAATTTAAAAGTACTGAACATGTGGATCTTTCTGAAACAAGTTACAAGAACTGCATGTATGTTTGTGTATATATTAGGCCTACTGTAAAATATATATTAGTCATAATTTGCTCTTGCACCAGATCACTAGAACAACGTGGTCCGAAAGGGTACCCCGTACAGCCCACCCTCCATACATGATAGGGAGTATCGAGGGCTACTGTACAGTCAGTGTAGTGTAGTGAGGTGTATTTTAGCGCGGGGAACAAAAAATATGTAAAGTATATTTTTACTTAATTTTACTTTTAGGTGTAATTACCATTTAGTCTATATACATTTTATCCTGGATGTCGAACTTAGTTAGGGTGCTGGTCACCTGTATTCGAGATCCTGATGTACCCAATTTCACTTACAATTGCATATTTGTACGATTATTGTATATATTTGTGCATGTGAAGCCTAATAAATAAATAAGTATCGGGCTGCGTCGTTTATATATCATCGTATGTGACGCAGGGAATAAATTATTTGTCCCAAGAAAAATAGTGTAGCAGTTTATCAGCTGCGAATAGGGGCCTACCAGGCTTAAAGCTTAGCCTAGATCGCTATAACAGAGATATTAAATAGGGCATAAGGCTTGGCCCTAATATAAGCCCTAACCAGTTTAGAATGTTTTTCGTTGATTTCTCCATCAATCAACCGATTTTCATGAAATTTTATTTGAACAGAATCCCAATATCCGTAAAAATTTTGAAAAATGATATGCACTGTTTTAAAAGTTAGACCATTTGACATGTAGTAAATTGAAATTTTGACGTCCCTCCATAAACCCATTACGCTAATTCTGGAATTTTATCACAGTCATGCTTTAGACATGCTTGTGGATAACATATGTGATCCGATCCGATCCGATCTTAACATGTTTGAATATTGCAGATACTAACCAATTGATACGAAATCTACACAAAATTACCTTGAAAATGGTATATCACACAACTCACCTTAGCTAGCTCCGAAAGTATGACTCCCCTTCCTCCCCTACACTATTTGAAAATAACGCTCAATTGGATTAAAACTACTTAAATAAAATAGCTATTCATTTCAATTCAACCTAATTTTTCTTATAATAAACTTTCGATTCTCAAATTTTGTGAGCTTAGCCCTTAACAGTATAGGCCTGAGGTTTTGATCGTGAGGATGTTTACATTGCATGCATGTTTTCTACCTGATCAATAGGAACTGTTACCATGGTGACATGTAAATGGAAACAAACATCCCTGATTGGATTATAAATGAGACTACAATAACAGATATATTTGAAATATGTATTTACATTATATGTATTAATGTGCCGTACCATTTTAGGATTCTCAAGTAATCATATGGAAACTTAAACTTATGCAGAAATTATAAATCGGTCAAATAAAGGTCATTTTGGCTTTCAAGGGCCAGATTCGTTTGTCAAAGAAATGGCTACAACGCATTATACTCCCAGCACCTCGTCAAATTACACGACAAATCTCTTTGTTCGACCAGCGCAAATTGCATCTTTCGCCCTAGGCTCTCAAAAACAACATCCTTCAGACAATCATACTTTAAGAGTTGTGCCCATGTGGAACAATCTTCCACAGGATATAAGAAGCAGTTAGTCTTGGTATGTTTTTAAAAGTCGTCTTCATTGTTATTTTAATAATTTATTATGTGATTTCGATGTGAATAATAAGTGTTCTTGGTCGGGGACATGCAAATGTTACACATGTGCAACCGGTCATTTTTTTCCCGGTAAATTGTAATTAAGCCCATTTTATTGTTTATTTTACTATTATGATTAATATTGTTATATTTTATTGAAGTATTATATACATTGTGGACTACCAGACTTGTATAGATAATACGGTACATGTACTGTATGTCTCTTTCTGGTGGCCCAGCCATCAATTTTTAACAAAACGAACGATTTTTACTGTTTTATATAATTATGTGAGATATATATATCGTAATATTGCTTTTTTTGTTGTTTTGATGGCAAATAAATAAATAAATACGTCACCAATGAACATACTGAATAATTACATTTAAATTCCCCGTCTTTTGAATTCCCTATACAGAAACTAGCTAGGCCTACATGTATAATTTCAAGTGATTCAAAATTACTTGATTTGTGAAATACATGCACCCAGCATGTCACATCGTATATATCAGAGAAACAGATTTAAAACTAATTTATTTTTTTGGAAGCTGGCCACATAAATGCTACAGGAACACTACTATCGTCGATATTAGTTCACTAAGGGTTAACAGGTTAAATAAACCCCTTGCTTTGGGCGTTAATAGCCAGCGGGTGGCAACTTGTCCGCCTTTGATCTGATTCCGGGATGCTGATACACTGATGCTGATAATATATGTTGATCTACCATATAATGCTTATTGTCATGAAATATACCGATTCTCGTGATATTCTATACCAGCAAACTAATTGTGTCCTCTTGCGGCATGGCGGACCTACTTTCTCTGGACGAGCTAGCCCTAAACTAAGCCTGAAGGAGCTACCAAGCGAAATATTGAAGCTAATGTTGCACATTAGTAATTTACAGCTATACAAATTACAGCCATACCGCGGGAATGAAATAGCTTGAAAAGTGGAATATTATTCAATATCTTGTAATATTAACCAATTGTGGGATCATCATTTTGTGAATTATTTCAATACAGTATGTGATGTTTTGTCTTAAACTGTTGTATTTGTTTGATGATACAATTAATGTGGAATTGACCACATCACGTGAACATTATAGCTTGTTTTATTAGAAATAATAGCAAATGTTATCAGCCGAAAAAATGCTCACATATTGTACAATTATGGTAAACACAAAAAATCTAAGTTCAATGATATTCGCATCATAACATTATCATGCTTGTAATTTATTATTCACAAAATACAATATGATTTACATAAAAACATTATCCGCCCGAAATTACCTGCCAAGGACACATACTTATGAAGGGGTTACAGATTGTTTCATAAATAAAATTACAACGGTGACCATCTTGAATTTCTGAATGAAATGTAGATCCAATTACATTGAAAAAAATCTGGCTGGACGATCATATGTCTTATATCAACCTTCTGGAAACCAGAATTTCATGATCGTGTATGCATCTTCTGGGGCCTAGAATATTATAGGTCTCTTTTATTAAGCCTAAATGAGGTCTATACTGTCATATGTCTCATGCATTAATCTTTTCATGGCTAGATCTAGAGTAGGCCTATCATGTTTCATGTAGTCTATTAACATCTTTAGGCTAGACTAGAGTACCACACATATTCATTGACCCTCTGTGAGGTAGACGATCATATTTTATATATTTTTTATTAGGCCTACCTAGCTTATTGTAACTAGAGTAATATATGCTTTATCTATTAACCCTCTTGGGGCCCACCACATACATCATTCATTAACTCTCTGAAGGCTAAATGATAATATGCACGTTGGCCATAGCCTTACATTTTGAAGTGTGTGATTCTTGGTTCGAAATATTATAAGAGAAAATATGTGTTTACAATTTGTTACCATAAGGACATAATTTGGACATCTAAGATGGTTTGTTATATTCACAATTTTAACAGATCTATATTATACTGTAGCGTATAATTTTCGCGCAACATCGTCCAACACCACATAATTGTCAGCAATGGTCCAATAAGGACGGTGCAAGACTATTCAATCCCACATTTTAAAATTGCTTTGATTCCACGATTTAAGCAATTACAATGCTAATTACAACTACATTGATATACATTTTAAAAACAACTACAATCATTTTAAATAAAAAGGTATTCTTATATGTCAGGCCAGTAATATGAGTGACCAGCAACCTGTCATCTGGGCCACTGATATCGAAATCATATTGTTGAGTTAATACACGTAATGCAGCACATCGCAACTTTGTTCTTTTCAGGTATGGCTATGAGATTATGTCATTTAAACATCCGTTCTGGATCTGGATTCTAATGTCGACGAAGCTAGGCCTCCTTCATCAATTATAAAAACGGGAAATTGAGAATCGTAGGCTTACATCATCCATTAGTTTGCAAAGGGTAAATTTAGTGTTCAATTTCAGCGAGTATATCAACCAGAAGCTATATATCCAGTGTATGTGCACATTTTTAAATTTTGGTGTGCTTCAATTTTATTCAACATTTGTTTGTAGACTAGCAGGAATGAAACTTGTAGTTTCACTTTAAGGCCTAGATCAATTAATTCACCACGATGTATCATTGTTTGTACCCCAGACCCTGTAGTCTGTGTAGACGGTGTAGTCAGTGCAGTCTAGCCTAGTCTAGATTCGAGTCTTGTATTATTACTAAATATGCTGGTATTAGCCTAATATAATACATTTCTCAGCCTCCCAGGGGAAGGATAGCTGTTCAGGGAGTTGTAAGTTATAGCCTAGCCCTAGGCTAAGGTCTTACAGGTTCATTCCTAGACTATTATGCCCAGTTATCAGCTTATAAATATGTTAGAATGTGAAATATGTTCTCAGAAACTTGATAACTTGAAATCCTATGTATTTCACTACAAGCTACATCAGAATGTAAATAATAGTACATTTCCTTGCTATTACAGTGGGTGCACACGGCGATTCAGAACATACGCTTCCTGTAAATGTCATATTCTTCGTGACCATCGTAAACATAAAGCAAAACAACAAACACAATCTTCGCCATCTTTTTCTCTGTCATGTCTCGTTTCGCTATGTGATAAGTCTTTTCAATATTTGGAGGATTTTTTGAAGCATTTAAGGGGACATGTAACTGAAGGAACAGTTGTTGATTGCCCGTTCCATGCATGCTATACCAAATTAAAGAAAAAGAATACTTTTTCTTCACATTTTTCACGGAAGCATAGAAACAGATCTGTTAATTCTGTGTCCCAGAAATATTATTGTGAACCGGCTTCTTTAGTCAATTGTGAAAATGGAGCCCTGGTACCAGAAAGGCCCGATGCAGTGAACTATGAAAGTAATCAAGATGACTACAAAAGTGATGATAGTGATCAATGTGCACAGATTGATTTTTGTAATATTGAGCAGCAATATCTCAGAAATCTTGCTCTCTTTTATTTGAAGCTGCAAAGTAAGCTATTGTTGCCCGTTTCAACAATACAGCATATCATTAGTGGGTTTGAGGACGTGCATAGTGTTGGGCAGACATATGTACAAAGCAAACTATTGAGAAATCTTGAATCTGTGGGTGTCTCAAAAGATTGTGCCACAGATGTAGTAGAGGATATCCTGAAAGCTGATTTATTTTCATCATGTAATCGTGGTCCATTACGCTCAGCCCAAACACGAAATAGTTTCTTTCGGGCCAACTTCACTTATGTACTTCCTATTGAAGTATTTCTCGGTCGAAACCAGTTCCGTAGGCAGAGGTTCTATCAGTATATTCCTGTTATTGAAACTCTAAAAGCACTGCTTCAGAACAAATCCATACAGGATCAACTATCTTGTCCTGAATTTCCACAATCGCTGACTGATGTACATATTTTCAATGATGTATTACATGGGAAATCTTTCAGGAGAAATCCACTGTTCAAAGATGAACCAAATGCTTTGAAGATAATTTTGTATCAAGATTCTTTTGAAGTGGTGAACCCTTTAGGTTCGGCAAAAAAGAAGCATAAAATTTTGGCTGTATACCTAACATTGGCAGATATTCACACGTATAATAGATCTAGCATAGATCAGTTTCAATTAGTTCTGTTGTGTACAGAGTCGGATTTTAAGCGTTTTGGGCAGAAATCTGTATTTGGCAATTTGATTGAGGATTTGAAGAGGCTGGAGAACAACGGAATTGCCATTGGTAGTATTACTTTGAAAGGAACCGTCTGCGCAATACTTGGTGACAACCTTGGCTCGAATTGTATTGGAGGATTTACCGAAAATTTCAGCACAGTTGCACATTTTTGTAGGTTTTGTCTTGTTACAAAAAGTGAGTTAATTGAAAACCCATATGATTTGGGTCCAACAAGAACTCCTGATAACTATGATCTAGATGCTGCATGCACTGATAGGGATATTAATAATGGTGTGAAATTTCAGTCTGTGTTCAACAGTTTGAAGTATTTCCATGTATGTCAGCCAGGTCTTCCACCATGTCTTGGCCATGATTTATTTGAGGGAGTTTCTTCTTTTGATCTTGCACTCATGATCAAATACTTTGTGAAAACAAAAAGATTTTTTTCTTATGATCAACTGAACCGTGACATTTCTCGTTTCAAATATCTTGGTAGTGACACCAACAATATTCCTGCGGAAGTAAGTCAAAAGGGAGAAAAGGCTGGAGGACATGCTGTCCAAAATTGGTGTTTGGTAAGATTGCTGCCACTTATTGTAGGGGAGAGAATTTCTGACCTGGACGATGAAGTCTGGCAGTTGTTTTTACAGTTGAGAGAAATTGTAGAAATTGTCTGTGCCCCAAAAATTTCCTGTGGGCAGGTGGCCTATCTGAATGCAATAATTTCAGATTATCTAGATTTGCGGCATAGTCTTTTCCCGGATAAAGTGCTAAAACCAAAGCACCACTTTCTTGCACATTACCCACAGCTTATTGTACAATTTGGCCCTCTGATCAGGTTGTGGACATTACGCTTCGAAAGTAAGCATACATATTTCAAGCGTTGTGCTAGGGTTTTGCACAATTACAAAAACCTATGCAAAACTCTGGCCGAGAAACACCAGTTACTTCAGGCCTATTTATCAGCTGGTGTGCTGTTTCCTCCTACTGTAACTTTGCACAAGGGTGTGGAGTTTTATGTGGAAAGTCGCAGTGAAGAAATAAAACGTGCCTTAGTATCATTTAATTTCAGACCTGACAACACACTTGTTTCATACAGCGTAACTGTGAAAGGCACCAACTACAAAAAGGGATTGTATTTGGTACTGCATAGGGATGATAGCGGGTTGGTTTTTGGTGAAATTATGGAAGTCCTAGTCCAAAATGAAATTGAAGTGTTCTTTATTGTAAAGGCTTTCCAGTCTGTATTTCAATTTGGGTTGAATGTGCATTGCCTGGATAAATCTGGTGAAATAGAATGCTGTAAATTTGACTCACTGATAGATTACTACCCTTTGCCTGGCTATGAAATGAAAGGCCAATTGTACATTCCTTTGCATCATGCAGTTTGCATCTGAACTGTTACTTTAGATGGAGGAGATACGGAAATCTGTTCAGGCAGTTTTCCCTGACATGGATAGCGACAAGCTAGACAAGGTGGTGGAATGTTTGGAGGATCTGGGGACGTCCTCATTGGCTGATCTGGCATTTGTCGAGGTGGAGGACATGAAGGGAATCTTGAAACCCATCCAATGCAGACGACTGGTGTCTGCTTGGTCCAGGAAGGGTGTGTATATTATGTTTACCATTTTATACTTTTTATTCAACATTAACCCTTTAAGCGCTGAATTGTCTATTGAAATTTTCAGTCACTTAAGTTGTGCAGCGCTACCGCGATTACAGAACTTATGTGACTGAAAATACTGTTCCTATGGTAAATTATGACGATGTAAATGTGCATTTGGCTATGTGTTAAACTTTTTATTTGCATTGAATGGAGGAAAAGAAAATTAAACAATATGAACAAAATACGGTCTTAGCAGTTAAAGGGTTAATACAAATTAATGTGTATCACCTAAAATCTTGCCCGACGCAAATAGAAATTTAGGGCAAGTGAACATGGTCTTCCGCTTGTCTGCCTGTGCAAGTGATAACATAACCATAATAACCATAATACATGCCCGCAATTTCAATAAAGTTGTGCATTTGCAATTAAATTGATTTTGAACCAGCAGTAAGTTTGCTGACAGTCCCTGTACTATTTTGTCCACATCATCCATAAAGTAGGGCAAGTGAATCTGGTGTGCAGGGCAAGTAGTACAAATACCTTAATGTCAAGGCCTCTTGAACAGTTAATCTCTACTGCTAAATCATTGGTGAATTTGCAGATGTCTAGATTTGTAAAACAAAAATGAGTCTATATTCAATAACTTACTTATTACTTATGTATTAGGTATTTGTTAATACTTGTGTTCGCTCACTGTGTTTCGTATGTAAACCACTATCTACTACTAGTAGTTAACTATGTGATCTGTGTATATTTAGATCCTGAGCCCATGCCATCCACCAGCCAGGCACTGGACATTCAGCCAGCAACACCGGGACCACCAGTTTCACCACCTTACACGTCTGGCAGTGGTACTCCTGTGATGCCTCCTCGTACACCACTTACTAGCCAGCGATCACCACCCAATTGGCCTGAGAATTTCAAAATTCCCTGGAACTTATTGCCCTGTGCATTGCTTGCAAAATTAGAATTGGGTGAGCGTCCAAGGCCCAAAGAAAAGCGCAACTTAGTGCAGATAATTTGTACTGCCATGATGTCTGTGGTTCCGAAACCAAAGCGGCATGAAACCAGCATCATTGCTCAGAGAGCTGTGTCGCGCTACCCAGGTTTGCAAGACACTGTTGATGACCTGGATGGTAATGGATACCAAGGTCTGCTCAACATGCTGCAGAACCGCATTGAGAATCAAAGCCGTGGCAAGTTAACATTTCGATCTAGTAAACGCCGCCTGGAACCAACTAGCCCAGATGACAATGACGTTAGTGTAATGGTTGATTCATATGGGTGTATAAACTTCCAACCATTGCTGCCTACTGGCGAAATGGTAGAGCAGCAAACATCTAAGAAAACCGCCCTGCAAGAGTTGCAGCATCAGCGGCTAGACGAGAATGACAAAGTTGTTCAGGAGCTGCTACAAGCAACTTATGCTTCTCAGCGCTGCGATATAAATGGAGGTGCTTCGGTGACAGACATACAGAAGGAGTGGCCACTGCTCCTGAGCCATGGCCTTCCTGGACATTTTGAGCAGTTGACGGGAGTACCCTTGCAAGCCACGATCGTATCAACATTGGATCGGAAAGGAGTGTTGATACGTGAATATTTCAAAAGCCTGGGAGGAGCTGCAGCGAAAAAGGAGGTGACTGCTATCCTTGCAGATGGGAAGACAGCTGCGGAAGAAGGTGTTTCCCGAGCCTCTTTAGAACCAGCCTTGGCACAATAATGCTAGTCATGGCACACATGCACGAGAAAAGAGATGCATTGTTTCTTGTGACTGATGTAAGTAAAATACTGTCCTTGCGACTCTATAACTTGAACACTTTGAGGTATATACTTAAAATGTTAGAACTGTGGGTAAATTCGGTAAAAGTTGAGGCCAAGTTTGATTTATAATGACCTTGACCTTATCCCAAGGGATTGTATTTGTAGATACATAATTCAAGCTTTAATTTGGTCCTAAATACATACCTTTTCCACACTATTTGTATTGTTTTATAAAATCATCATTTTAACTGAGAATTAAATAATTAATTGCTGAAAATTAGGATTTATGACATGGTACCCTGGGGTACGGCGTTGTGTGCGCATCAAAGTCATGCGATGTGTACCTTACCTTTTTTTGTACTTCAAAACATCTTTAAAATTCTGTAATGTTTATGAAGTCATGTTTAATATATTCTATAATTTCATAAAAATGTCCTGATACAGGATTTCTGTGATATGCATGTTATCCACTACATTTCAAGTTTATCGATATTGTAGAATCCTTCGATGTTGCGATATCAAATTATGTGAGGGTATGTGAAATATGAGGTCGCAAATATTGTATTTACTGCAGTAAACCCCTATACCATGCATTAGTGAATCACAAACTTTAATGATCAATGCAAAGCTATGCACATTTTTCTATTTATTTGGTTTACTGATTTTTTTTTGCAGGACTGTCTTGTTGTCAGTCAAAATAGAATCTAATAATACCATTTGTAAATTTGCCTTTTTTATCTGTTTTAAAAGAAGTTTAGTGATTGGATGTTTTAACAAATATTATGGTCATAGGTGCTGTCGGCGAGAATAAAAAAATGTTTTTGAATGTTTATTTTATTCTAAAAACTGCCCCCCCCCAATTAAAAAAAAGTTGCCTAAGCCTGTTATAGAGTTATGTAGTGAGAGCTGTTGAAAAATTGCTAAATGAAATAGGGACTACAGAACGACCAGATCCAAAATTCTGGTGGTTCAGCCCAAGTTTTGGTAGTCCACCCATTTTCGCCTATTATCGCCCAGCGATCTCGAAAACGTTCTGCCCAAATTTACCATGTTCTCTTAGCTTCCCTGCATATTTTTGTGGACCCGCCGGAACACCACAGAAGAGTGGTCTGGTTGTCCGAGGAAGTTTTTGGTTACCACGGGCCAGCGGACCACCACCAATTTCAAACGCTGTTAAATCAAGTCTGTTTACTAACTAGTCTGAAAAAAATTAAGGATTCTACAGTTATTGCGATGCATATGGTTTAATACATATTATTTTATGTTCAAGGTGATCGCCACTCCTGAGGAGATTCAAACACTGCCCGGATTGCCGGACACACCATGCCTAGTTGCTTGTGGTAAGTGGTTTGCTTTATTCAGTCGCCCCCCCCCCCTATGGTGCAAAACATAAACATGATTGAATTTCAGAAACTTATTTAAACTAACAAGAGGACTGAAGTCCTATATAACCCCCCGCCATGAAATATATTTTTTACGGTCACAAATATTTAAAAAGTCGACTTGTGGTGGCCATTTTAAATTTCAGTAAAATCACCTGCACATTATTTCTGACCTCAATTTTTGAGTTTTTTCGCCCACACAAAATTATGAAGCTCATGCATGGCGGCTATTTTGAATTTTCGTAAAACCTTGAAAAAATCATATGCACATCTCCATATCGTGGGGAGTGTGATTGTAAAATTTAAATAATTTACGAATTTAAGTTTCTGAGTTTTTGCGACCTCAAAAAATTGAAATTGATCCGTGGCGGCTATTTTGAATTTTAGCAAAACCTTAAAAAAATCACCCGCACATCTCTATATTGTGGGGAATGCGATTGTAAAATTTGAGTAATTTCTGATGTTAAGTTTTAAAGTTTTTGCGCTTACAAAAAAAATTGCTGTTGACTTCCGACGGCCATTTTAAATTTTGGTAGCATCTTTAATAAATCACTTGCACATCCACATGTTGATAGGAATGTGATGTTAAAATTGAAACAAAATTGACCAAAATTTCTTTTTGAATTTTAGCGCCCACCAAAAAATTCAAACTGGTCCGTGGCGGTCATTTTGAATTTCAGTAAAACCTTGAAAAAGTCACCTGCACATCTTCATATGGTGGGGAATGTGTTGGTAAAATCTGAACTATTTCTGACTTTAAGTTTTAAAGATTTTGCGCCCACAAATTTTTTTGGAGTTGACTTCTGGCGTCCATTTTTAATTTTGGTAGCATCTTTAAAAATCAGTTGCATATCCACATGTTGCTAGGAATGTGATGTTAAAATTCAAAAATAAATGAACAGACTAATTTTTTGAGTTTTTGCGCCCACCAAAAAAATAAAACTGGTCCGTCGCGGTCATTTTGAATTTCAGTAAAACCTTGAAAATGTCACCTGCACATCTCCATATGGTGGGGAATGTGATAGTAAAATTTGAATAATTTCTGACTTTAAGTTTTAGAGTTTTTGTGCCCACAAACTTTACTGGAGTTGATCTCTGGCGGCCATTTTGAATTTTGGTAGCATCTTTAAAAAATCACTTGCACATCCCAATTTTGCTAGGAATGTCGTGTTAAAATTTCAAAAAAAAATAACCAGTAGTTTTTGCGCTCACAATAAAACGTGACGCCGGACGCCAGCCGCCGGACGCAGGACAGAATCCTGGCTCGTCTAAAATCCCCCTTCCCCTACGGGCGGGGGATAAAAAGGGGCGTTAGCTGATTGAGACCGAATCTGAAAATGGTCACCATGATTATCGTGCATGCCTCTCAATGTCGTGAAATAATCTGTAACACTAATAATGGGTCCAAAAAGCACATTTCTACATGTACAATGTACAGTATGAAGAATATGTGGGATAGTTCAATATGTACATGTATACATGACATAGCTGATTGCTGCTCTGTTGACATTCTTTACTGGATAAAACTCATATTATATCTTGGGAGATATTATCTCGAAATATATCCAAATTATTTGCAGATTTTTCAAAAAAAGAATTTTGATAGCTCTTCAGGGCTGGAAAGAAGATAGAAATGTTGGTTGTCCGGCGGACAACCCAACACCACATCTTTGACTGTCCGCTAAAATTTTGAGTGGTCCGCAAAAAAGCATGAAACTGAGAATAAACCAGAAATAACTCATTGCTGTAAATATTCAGAATATTTGGATTTAAATTAACTCCTCAGTTATCTATTGTATTGGCTATGGACTAGATGAAATAAAATAGTGACTACAACAAATAGGGCCAAATATTTTGGTTGTCCGACGGATAACCAACATAGACATAATGGGTTGTCCGTTCTCAAGCATCATGTATGTATGTATATGTTTATTACCTCCAATTCTGAGGAGCATACATTTCATTCAATGATTCTATTTAACAATAGCATGCAACATATTTACAATCATTTACGTCTTATTTCGCAGCTATTAGCTATTCAGTGATTTTCGTAGGCCCTACTTTATACATTTTATAAGTGAAAGATAATATTGCACAGTATATGTTTTGCCATTCTTGTGTGAAATTACATTTTATTTCGGACAGTAGAAAACAAGCCTTTTCCTTGCTGGTTAAGTTTGTAAGGTATATCTGCATTGGAGTAGGCATGACATCATATATAGTTTTCAACATTTCCACTCGTACCACACCAAGGTTAACATTTATACAGTCAAAGAGAAAATGCCATACTGATTCAGTCGTATATACATCACATAATTTACATATTGGTGTTTCTTTTTTCCATCTCGCAGTATTACAGGCTAGAATATGCTCCCACGATATTAACCTTAAGACTAAGCGAACCATGTATCCTAACGATGGATTTACACTACTTACTTTCCACCAACACCACATCTCTATATTTGTTATAAAATAATTAAAAATAAGCGTTTTCTTATACATGGCTTTCCTTACGATCCACATATCTCTTTCTCTTTGATACACAATTTCTTTGACTTGTTTACACCACTGATCGTGGCTGATCGAGCAAGGACTATACATCATTTCTTTTACAAAATGATCTACAAAATGATCTGATATGGGATCTTAAAGCGAGCCAACATATTCTTAAGAAGGGCCGGCATGGTTGCACCCGGACAACCAACAGAGGCTTCAGGTTTTCTGTGTTACGAATACATTGGCACTAGGCACGCGTATGATACCATTTCTCAAGCATCATATTGGATCTTAGGTAGGAAGACAATGAATATATCTCAAATCTATTATTATTTGGTTTCACGGGCGGGTTAAGGCGAGCCGACACATTTTTTAGAAGGGCCTGCATGGTTGTCCTCCCGGACAACCAACATAGGCTGCAGGTTTTCCGTGTTACGAATCAATTGGCACTAGGTACGCCTCTCATGACAGAATCCAGTGTATGGCTAAATCATTGTACACAACGTCACCCATGTGACTAATATTAGTGACTAAAATTATTCACTTGTGTACAATGGTTTAGCCATTGCTATTAGCAATTGTGAATTCATTGTGGATTTGATGATCATACAATCACATTGTGTTGCAGGTACATCTTTCTTGGGGGCCAAACTATTTATGGTATGTGTGGATCGAGTTGTGATACAGGAAAGCTGTAGCAATTTTATTGATGGCCTGGCAATGATGTTTGCCAGCTACTACGTACTGAACATTCAGTATCCTCAGGAAGCTGCCCTCACCTTGGAATTTATACAAAGGTATTTTTATGTGTGACCGTTCCCTACGGAGGGGCATTGACTGTTTTTAATGTAGAAGACCAGGTATTGTCCATCCACAGGTTTGGCCGTCTGTCTTGTCGGCGCAAACTTGTCTGAGTGATATCACTGGAACCGCTTGATACAATAATGTACATAATGGCCGAAACCTTTCTAGCTTGAAAACGCTACATATCTCAGTGACTATTTTTAATACTCACTCAGTTGACTGTTGTGCTTGAGAAAGGAGATTGTTTTATTCTTGAGCTCACAGAACATGCGCACTCGGACACAGTGCTTACGCAAAGCCTCACACTTTCTCAGTTGAGAAAGGATTTGGTAGGGATACTGATTCTGACCCATTGAGTATGAAGAGGGGCATGGTGCTTACGCGGACCCTCATACTGCCTGGTTGATTAGATAGTGGTGATGCGTAAGCCGATCCTCATGATGACTCATTGAGCATGGAGGGGTGGCTGCCCCAAACTATTGGCGGATTACATTTACAGAATGACCCGCCCTTTTACTGCAAGATCTGGCATAATTCCATGTCTGTACAAGGACTCATTTTACTTTCAAATCTTTCAACACTCGTAAGAAGTCATCTGACCAGAAAACATGTATGTGTTTTCGAGTTATCAGAGTGATAGAAAGTGTCCACAACGTCTCCTGAATTGAAGGGTCTTTTTTAGGCATTAAAGAAAATATTTTAAAAACCATGATACTGCACGATGACCATTGAAGCGGTGTTTTTTTTTCAAACCAATGTCCCATCCGCATTTAAGCTGTGTCATTTCAAAAAAGTAGGCGGGGTTTTGGGCCTGCATAATATTTTTTCAATCTAGCGGTTGTTGACTAAAAGGGACGTCTAGACATTTTTTGCCTACATATGTGGTGTATATCACCAACTTGAACAAACGATATTTGAAAATTGGGCCAAACCAGTGCAAAGATTAATATATATTCCTTCAGACATGCGCGCAATATTGTGAATGAAAGCAGTCAAATGTCCATAATCGTTTCACTTAGTGCGATACAATTTAACATGTTTAACTTTAAAGCTTTTACCTGAAATCTTTAAATATTGATAGCATTTACTGATTTTGTAATTACAGGTAAAGTCAATAGTGGGCAACTTATTTTATTAACCTGAAAATAAGATTGTGTTGTATTGTTCCAGGTGTTTGCTGCTAATCAACCCTCAGTACGGGACCAAGGTGAAGCGAGGTGGGAAAAGGAAACAGGTGTCGGTCAGTCCGAAATACACTTCACTGATCAATGCTCTGGCTGATTTTGATATGCACAAATACTGACGTTCAATGCAGACTGCATGGTCAAAAATCGTTTTAAAATACTCGCTAAGCTGAATGGCTAGTACTTTTTGCTATATCTTAGAAAGACAGAATCAATGGCATTGTTGATCATCTTGGTGATGGTTTCTGATATTACAGTTTTAGCAATTTTGATTAATTTTAGTGGGATTTTGTCTGGCCAGTTGCTTTGGGATTTATTAAATGCAGAATTTTTGCAACCTCAATTTCATTTTTATGCATGAAAAAAAGATTCTGGTGTTGTGGTAAATGTTCCCTAATTATCACTAAAACCATCATCTTTCTTAATCTTATTCCCTATATCTACAGCAACATTTATAAAATATTTGTCTCAGCCACTTCCTTTTGGTCCGTTATTATTCCACCACATCCACTAACCTGTAACTGAAAATGATATATAGATCTATATATCATTTTCAGTAGTATTGCTTAGTTGTGTAATAAAATCTTCACAGAGAAAACTACATTGGGGAATTTTCCCGGATAGAACTTTTCATAATTGGTAAATTCACCTGTAAATTGCCTTAGCAATTCCAGCTTTAACTGGATGAAACATAGTACGAAACAATTCAGCAGGACAAGGGTTAATGTAATGTACAATACATTTTTTCGCTGCTTTATTTTGTGAAAATGAAGCTGCACTGAATTGTTCAAAGTTAGAATTTTTGGAGTTCAATTATTGTTGCTCTGTATTTATGTTAAATTTAGTCATCTTTAATGGTTTAGGAGTAATACATGTAATAGTTTAAGTTGAAATGTTTAGGGATAGTTATTGGAATAACAATTCCATATAGATTGTAAAAGGACGGAGCAAGTATTACTACTTTGTATGTGAATAATCATATTTGAGATTGCCACAAACTGAAACATGGAGGAGTACATAGAAACAATATAATAATAAATTAAATATCCCTAAAGTGATGTGTAACTGTGTGTGATTGGTTATTAAAGATCTTCAAAATTAAAATTCCACACAGTTTGTTTCCGTTTAAACCAGTACCATTTAGTCATATTTATTAGTTTAAGAGTAATAGTTTTAGCTGAAATGTTTTAGGGATAGTTATTGCAAGACCAATTCCATATAGATTGCAATTATTGTTTGTAAATATTATCATTAAATGGATATCATGATATGCATTTGATTGATAATGCCCATGTTTTTATGTAATGTACAATACATTTTTTTGTTGCCTTATTTTGTGAAAATAAAACTGCACTAAATTTTTCAAAGTTAGAATTCTGGAATTCATTTATTGTTGTTCTGTATATATGTTTAATAAAATTTTAATAGTGGTCCTACCTACATGGCTGAATCCTTTATGATTACTTAATGGAATATTAAAGGTGGATATTCTTTGTACCTTTATGCAGTTTGAGTATATTTTGCAGTAAATCAAATAGCTTTTAAAGTAAAGTTGGTCCATTATGGGTGAGATACAATATTCACTATTTAGACGTGATAAGTACAACTGATTTATGTGAATTGTGGTTTTAATTGCGCAGTTTACTGTATTGGCACAGCAGGGGTTCATATTCCCATACGCCCGATAATATTAATATAATGGCGAGCATGCAATCGCCCTGAATTAAGGCAGTATTCATTTACACTAAATTACTGTTTTAATTTTACACTTAACTGTAATTGTACAGTGCAATACCGTAATAATTTACAGTAAATTGTGTGCTAATTTACAGTTCACTGTAGTTTTACTGTATAATACTGTATAAATTTACACTAAATTACCGTTTTAATTTTACACTGAACTGTATTTGCACAGTGCAATGCCGTAATAATTTACAGTTGTACAGTGCGATACCGTAATAATTTACAGTCAATTATGTGCTAATTTTATTTGTACAGTATAATACTGTATTAATTTACAGTAAATTACCGTTTTAATTTTTCACTTGACTGTATTTGCACAGTGCAATACCGTAATAATTTATAGTTGTACAGTGCGATACCGTAATAATTTACAGTAAATTATGTGCTAATTTTACGGTTCACTGTAGTTGTACAGTATATTACTGTATTGATTTACAGGGAATTACCGTTTCAATTTTACTCTTCACTGTGTTTTTACGGTGTAATACTATAATAATTTTACAGTAAATGGTTTGCCAATTTTACATTTCAACGTAATTGTACAGTATAATACTGTAATAATTTACAGTAAATTACCGTTTTAATTTTACACTTTACTGTATTTCTACGATTTAATACTGTAATTATTTACAGTAAATTGTTATAGTTTTACAGTACACTGTATTTCTACGGTTCAATACTGTAATAATTTACAGTAAATTTCTGTCTTTAATTTACAATCCACTGTATTTCAACGGTGTAATACTGTAATAATTTAGAGTAATTTACTGTTTATTTTTAACTGTAATTTACTGTTGCTATTTTACAGTAGATTACTGTTATTTAATAACAGTGAGGCCACCGTAATTTTACGGTGAATTACTGGCACCCCGAGTGCCAGTAATTCACCGTAAATTTTACAGTAATTTTTTTACAGTGTGTTA
>CAXHKU010000523.1:0-63961 GCA_964017125.1 Flabesymbios commensalis
GCAAATAAACAAGTTGCAAACAAACTGTGTAAAATTAATTGTTATAGATATAAGACCGAGTGTAGAATATCGCGATGACGTCATAACGATAAAACTAAAAGAGCAATCCTCAATTTTCTTCGTTTTTTGAGAAGCCTGACTAAAAGTACCTGGTAAACGTCTATTACGAAAACCTCATATCTCTAACCGTTACTGAGTTATGGGAGCAAGTTTGAAGCTATTACGTAATGATGACGTCATAAAATCAAAATACAGAAAAATCAGTATGATTTCTGAAAAGCCCTTGGAAAACTACTGCCATGAAGTGTGCTTAGTTTTTTTCTACGCCCAACCGTTGTCGAGTTATTGTATTATTAGTTTGGGCGAAGCCGCCCAAACTATTCTTTTCCTTAAATACTTTCAACTATATTATTATTTTTATTTTTAATCTTCTTCCACTACTCGAAATTTGCGCCCCTATTTCTCCTAGAGTATTTGATGTATAGACACCAAACTTGGCCAAAATATTGGATAGGCATCAGAAAGAAGTGCTATGGTTTTTATAGCAAATCCGACCAACAGATTTTGAGGAATGCGGGGTAAAAGGTCCCATTTTTCCCAGTCAAAATACATTACGCCATTTTCAAATCGCTATATCTCCAAGAGTTTTCATCCGATCTTCCTAAAATTTTATATACATACCCTCTAGGAAACCCTACAAGACTCTACAAGTTTACAGAGCTTTAGCTTTAAAAACACCGGAAGTCATTTTTTCCTCATAGCTAATACATTAGACCTTCAGGACCTCATATCTCCTAGAGTTTTCAACCGATCCTCTCCATATTTTACATACACATGCTCTAGGGCACCCTTCAAATTCCTACAAGTTTTTGGAGCGTTGGCGCTGTTAGCTTTCAAGTAACCGGACGTTGATTTTCTCCCATAGGTAATACATTAGAACTTCATGACGTCATAACTCAGCGAATAAACTACTCACCTTCAATCTGATTAGTGTTCCTGAAAGCCTGGGGACATGTCGCAAATAAACAAGTTGCAAACAAACTGTGTAAAATTAATTGTTATAGATATAAGACCGAGTGTAGAATATCGCGATGACGTCATAACGATAAAACTAAAAGAGCAATCCTCAATTTTCTTCGTTTTTTGAGAAGCCTGACTAAAAGTACCTGGTAAACGTCTATTACGAAAACCTCATATCTCTAACCGTTACTGAGTTATGGGAGCAAGTTTGAAGCTATTACGTAATGATGACGTCATAAAATCAAAATACAGAAAAATCAGTATGATTTCTGAAAAGCCCTTGGAAAACTACTGCCATGAAGTGTGCTTAGTTTTTTTCTACGCCCAACCGTTGTCGAGTTATTGTATTATTAGTTTGGGCGAAGCCGCCCAAACTATTCTTTTCCTTAAATACTTTCAACTATATTATTATTTTTATTTTTAATCTTCTTCCACTACTCGAAATTTGCGCCCCTATTTCTCCTAGAGTATTTGATGTATAGACACCAAACTTGGCCAAAATATTGGATAGGCATCAGAAAGAAGTGCTATGGTTTTTATAGCAAATCCGACCAACAGATTTTGAGGAATGCGGGGTAAAAGGTCCCATTTTTCCCAGTCAAAATACATTACGCCATTTTCAAATCGCTATATCTCCAAGAGTTTTCATCCGATCTTCCTAAAATTTTATATACATACCCTCTAGGAAACCCTACAAGACTCTACAAGTTTACAGAGCTTTAGCTTTAAAAACACCGGAAGTCATTTTTTCCTCATAGCTAATACATTAGACCTTCAGGACCTCATATCTCCTAGAGTTTTCAACCGATCCTCTCCATATTTTACATACACATGCTCTAGGGCACCCTTCAAATTCCTACAAGTTTTTGGAGCGTTGGCGCTGTTAGCTTTCAAGTAACCGGACGTTGATTTTCTCCCATAGGTAATACATTAGAACTTCATGACGTCATAACTCAGCGAATAAACTACTCACCTTCAATCTGATTAGTGTTCCTGAAAGCCTGGGGACATGTCGCAAATAAACAAGTTGCAAACAAACTGTGTAAAATTAATTGTTATAGATATAAGACCGAGTGTAGAATATCGCGATGACGTCATAACGATAAAACTAAAAGAGCAATCCTCAATTTTCTTCGTTTTTTGAGAAGCCTGACTAAAAGTACCTGGTAAACGTCTATTACGAAAACCTCATATCTCTAACCGTTACTGAGTTATGGGAGCAAGTTTGAAGCTATTACGTAATGATGACGTCATAAAATCAAAATACAGAAAAATCAGTATGATTTCTGAAAAGCCCTTGGAAAACTACTGCCATGAAGTGTGCTTAGTTTTTTTCTACGCCCAACCGTTGTCGAGTTATTGTATTATTAGTTTGGGCGAAGCCGCCCAAACTATTCTTTTCCTTAAATACTTTCAACTATATTATTATTTTTATTTTTAATCTTCTTCCACTACTCGAAATTTGCGCCCCTATTTCTCCTAGAGTATTTGATGTATAGACACCAAACTTGGCCAAAATATTGGATAGGCATCAGAAAGAAGTGCTATGGTTTTTATAGCAAATCCGACCAACAGATTTTGAGGAATGCGGGGTAAAAGGTCCCATTTTTCCCAGTCAAAATACATTACGCCATTTTCAAATCGCTATATCTCCAAGAGTTTTCATCCGATCTTCCTAAAATTTTATATACATACCCTCTAGGAAACCCTACAAGACTCTACAAGTTTACAGAGCTTTAGCTTTAAAAACACCGGAAGTCATTTTTTCCTCATAGCTAATACATTAGACCTTCAGGACCTCATATCTCCTAGAGTTTTCAACCGATCCTCTCCATATTTTACATACACATGCTCTAGGGCACCCTTCAAATTCCTACAAGTTTTTGGAGCGTTGGCGCTGTTAGCTTTCAAGTAACCGGACGTTGATTTTCTCCCATAGGTAATACATTAGAACTTCATGACGTCATAACTCAGCGAATAAACTACTCACCTTCAATCTGATTAGTGTTCCTGAAAGCCTGGGGACATGTCGCAAATAAACAAGTTGCAAACAAACTGTGTAAAATTAATTGTTATAGATATAAGACCGAGTGTAGAATATCGCGATGACGTCATAACGATAAAACTAAAAGAGCAATCCTCAATTTTCTTCGTTTTTTGAGAAGCCTGACTAAAAGTACCTGGTAAACGTCTATTACGAAAACCTCATATCTCTAACCGTTACTGAGTTATGGGAGCAAGTTTGAAGCTATTACGTAATGATGACGTCATAAAATCAAAATACAGAAAAATCAGTATGATTTCTGAAAAGCCCTTGGAAAACTACTGCCATGAAGTGTGCTTAGTTTTTTTCTACGCCCAACCGTTGTCGAGTTATTGTATTATTAGTTTGGGCGAAGCCGCCCAAACTATTCTTTTCCTTAAATACTTTCAACTATATTATTATTTTTATTTTTAATCTTCTTCCACTACTCGAAATTTGCGCCCCTATTTCTCCTAGAGTATTTGATGTATAGACACCAAACTTGGCCAAAATATTGGATAGGCATCAGAAAGAAGTGCTATGGTTTTTATAGCAAATCCGACCAACAGATTTTGAGGAATGCGGGGTAAAAGGTCCCATTTTTCCCAGTCAAAATACATTACGCCATTTTCAAATCGCTATATCTCCAAGAGTTTTCATCCGATCTTCCTAAAATTTTATATACATACCCTCTAGGAAACCCTACAAGACTCTACAAGTTTACAGAGCTTTAGCTTTAAAAACACCGGAAGTCATTTTTTCCTCATAGCTAATACATTAGACCTTCAGGACCTCATATCTCCTAGAGTTTTCAACCGATCCTCTCCATATTTTACATACACATGCTCTAGGGCACCCTTCAAATTCCTACAAGTTTTTGGAGCGTTGGCGCTGTTAGCTTTCAAGTAACCGGACGTTGATTTTCTCCCATAGGTAATACATTAGAACTTCATGACGTCATAACTCAGCGAATAAACTACTCACCTTCAATCTGATTAGTGTTCCTGAAAGCCTGGGGACATGTCGCAAATAAACAAGTTGCAAACAAACTGTGTAAAATTAATTGTTATAGATATAAGACCGAGTGTAGAATATCGCGATGACGTCATAACGATAAAACTAAAAGAGCAATCCTCAATTTTCTTCGTTTTTTGAGAAGCCTGACTAAAAGTACCTGGTAAACGTCTATTACGAAAACCTCATATCTCTAACCGTTACTGAGTTATGGGAGCAAGTTTGAAGCTATTACGTAATGATGACGTCATAAAATCAAAATACAGAAAAATCAGTATGATTTCTGAAAAGCCCTTGGAAAACTACTGCCATGAAGTGTGCTTAGTTTTTTTCTACGCCCAACCGTTGTCGAGTTATTGTATTATTAGTTTGGGCGAAGCCGCCCAAACTATTCTTTTCCTTAAATACTTTCAACTATATTATTATTTTTATTTTTAATCTTCTTCCACTACTCGAAATTTGCGCCCCTATTTCTCCTAGAGTATTTGATGTATAGACACCAAACTTGGCCAAAATATTGGATAGGCATCAGAAAGAAGTGCTATGGTTTTTATAGCAAATCCGACCAACAGATTTTGAGGAATGCGGGGTAAAAGGTCCCATTTTTCCCAGTCAAAATACATTACGCCATTTTCAAATCGCTATATCTCCAAGAGTTTTCATCCGATCTTCCTAAAATTTTATATACATACCCTCTAGGAAACCCTACAAGACTCTACAAGTTTACAGAGCTTTAGCTTTAAAAACACCGGAAGTCATTTTTTCCTCATAGCTAATACATTAGACCTTCAGGACCTCATATCTCCTAGAGTTTTCAACCGATCCTCTCCATATTTTACATACACATGCTCTAGGGCACCCTTCAAATTCCTACAAGTTTTTGGAGCGTTGGCGCTGTTAGCTTTCAAGTAACCGGACGTTGATTTTCTCCCATAGGTAATACATTAGAACTTCATGACGTCATAACTCAGCGAATAAACTACTCACCTTCAATCTGATTAGTGTTCCTGAAAGCCTGGGGACATGTCGCAAATAAACAAGTTGCAAACAAACTGTGTAAAATTAATTGTTATAGATATAAGACCGAGTGTAGAATATCGCGATGACGTCATAACGATAAAACTAAAAGAGCAATCCTCAATTTTCTTCGTTTTTTGAGAAGCCTGACTAAAAGTACCTGGTAAACGTCTATTACGAAAACCTCATATCTCTAACCGTTACTGAGTTATGGGAGCAAGTTTGAAGCTATTACGTAATGATGACGTCATAAAATCAAAATACAGAAAAATCAGTATGATTTCTGAAAAGCCCTTGGAAAACTACTGCCATGAAGTGTGCTTAGTTTTTTTCTACGCCCAACCGTTGTCGAGTTATTGTATTATTAGTTTGGGCGAAGCCGCCCAAACTATTCTTTTCCTTAAATACTTTCAACTATATTATTATTTTTATTTTTAATCTTCTTCCACTACTCGAAATTTGCGCCCCTATTTCTCCTAGAGTATTTGATGTATAGACACCAAACTTGGCCAAAATATTGGATAGGCATCAGAAAGAAGTGCTATGGTTTTTATAGCAAATCCGACCAACAGATTTTGAGGAATGCGGGGTAAAAGGTCCCATTTTTCCCAGTCAAAATACATTACGCCATTTTCAAATCGCTATATCTCCAAGAGTTTTCATCCGATCTTCCTAAAATTTTATATACATACCCTCTAGGAAACCCTACAAGACTCTACAAGTTTACAGAGCTTTAGCTTTAAAAACACCGGAAGTCATTTTTTCCTCATAGCTAATACATTAGACCTTCAGGACCTCATATCTCCTAGAGTTTTCAACCGATCCTCTCCATATTTTACATACACATGCTCTAGGGCACCCTTCAAATTCCTACAAGTTTTTGGAGCGTTGGCGCTGTTAGCTTTCAAGTAACCGGACGTTGATTTTCTCCCATAGGTAATACATTAGAACTTCATGACGTCATAACTCAGCGAATAAACTACTCACCTTCAATCTGATTAGTGTTCCTGAAAGCCTGGGGACATGTCGCAAATAAACAAGTTGCAAACAAACTGTGTAAAATTAATTGTTATAGATATAAGACCGAGTGTAGAATATCGCGATGACGTCATAACGATAAAACTAAAAGAGCAATCCTCAATTTTCTTCGTTTTTTGAGAAGCCTGACTAAAAGTACCTGGTAAACGTCTATTACGAAAACCTCATATCTCTAACCGTTACTGAGTTATGGGAGCAAGTTTGAAGCTATTACGTAATGATGACGTCATAAAATCAAAATACAGAAAAATCAGTATGATTTCTGAAAAGCCCTTGGAAAACTACTGCCATGAAGTGTGCTTAGTTTTTTTCTACGCCCAACCGTTGTCGAGTTATTGTATTATTAGTTTGGGCGAAGCCGCCCAAACTATTCTTTTCCTTAAATACTTTCAACTATATTATTATTTTTATTTTTAATCTTCTTCCACTACTCGAAATTTGCGCCCCTATTTCTCCTAGAGTATTTGATGTATAGACACCAAACTTGGCCAAAATATTGGATAGGCATCAGAAAGAAGTGCTATGGTTTTTATAGCAAATCCGACCAACAGATTTTGAGGAATGCGGGGTAAAAGGTCCCATTTTTCCCAGTCAAAATACATTACGCCATTTTCAAATCGCTATATCTCCAAGAGTTTTCATCCGATCTTCCTAAAATTTTATATACATACCCTCTAGGAAACCCTACAAGACTCTACAAGTTTACAGAGCTTTAGCTTTAAAAACACCGGAAGTCATTTTTTCCTCATAGCTAATACATTAGACCTTCAGGACCTCATATCTCCTAGAGTTTTCAACCGATCCTCTCCATATTTTACATACACATGCTCTAGGGCACCCTTCAAATTCCTACAAGTTTTTGGAGCGTTGGCGCTGTTAGCTTTCAAGTAACCGGACGTTGATTTTCTCCCATAGGTAATACATTAGAACTTCATGACGTCATAACTCAGCGAATAAACTACTCACCTTCAATCTGATTAGTGTTCCTGAAAGCCTGGGGACATGTCGCAAATAAACAAGTTGCAAACAAACTGTGTAAAATTAATTGTTATAGATATAAGACCGAGTGTAGAATATCGCGATGACGTCATAACGATAAAACTAAAAGAGCAATCCTCAATTTTCTTCGTTTTTTGAGAAGCCTGACTAAAAGTACCTGGTAAACGTCTATTACGAAAACCTCATATCTCTAACCGTTACTGAGTTATGGGAGCAAGTTTGAAGCTATTACGTAATGATGACGTCATAAAATCAAAATACAGAAAAATCAGTATGATTTCTGAAAAGCCCTTGGAAAACTACTGCCATGAAGTGTGCTTAGTTTTTTTCTACGCCCAACCGTTGTCGAGTTATTGTATTATTAGTTTGGGCGAAGCCGCCCAAACTATTCTTTTCCTTAAATACTTTCAACTATATTATTATTTTTATTTTTAATCTTCTTCCACTACTCGAAATTTGCGCCCCTATTTCTCCTAGAGTATTTGATGTATAGACACCAAACTTGGCCAAAATATTGGATAGGCATCAGAAAGAAGTGCTATGGTTTTTATAGCAAATCCGACCAACAGATTTTGAGGAATGCGGGGTAAAAGGTCCCATTTTTCCCAGTCAAAATACATTACGCCATTTTCAAATCGCTATATCTCCAAGAGTTTTCATCCGATCTTCCTAAAATTTTATATACATACCCTCTAGGAAACCCTACAAGACTCTACAAGTTTACAGAGCTTTAGCTTTAAAAACACCGGAAGTCATTTTTTCCTCATAGCTAATACATTAGACCTTCAGGACCTCATATCTCCTAGAGTTTTCAACCGATCCTCTCCATATTTTACATACACATGCTCTAGGGCACCCTTCAAATTCCTACAAGTTTTTGGAGCGTTGGCGCTGTTAGCTTTCAAGTAACCGGACGTTGATTTTCTCCCATAGGTAATACATTAGAACTTCATGACGTCATAACTCAGCGAATAAACTACTCACCTTCAATCTGATTAGTGTTCCTGAAAGCCTGGGGACATGTCGCAAATAAACAAGTTGCAAACAAACTGTGTAAAATTAATTGTTATAGATATAAGACCGAGTGTAGAATATCGCGATGACGTCATAACGATAAAACTAAAAGAGCAATCCTCAATTTTCTTCGTTTTTTGAGAAGCCTGACTAAAAGTACCTGGTAAACGTCTATTACGAAAACCTCATATCTCTAACCGTTACTGAGTTATGGGAGCAAGTTTGAAGCTATTACGTAATGATGACGTCATAAAATCAAAATACAGAAAAATCAGTATGATTTCTGAAAAGCCCTTGGAAAACTACTGCCATGAAGTGTGCTTAGTTTTTTTCTACGCCCAACCGTTGTCGAGTTATTGTATTATTAGTTTGGGCGAAGCCGCCCAAACTATTCTTTTCCTTAAATACTTTCAACTATATTATTATTTTTATTAGTTTGGGCGAAGCCGCCCAAACTATTCTTTTCCTTAAATACTTTCAACTATATTATTATTTTTATTTTTAATCTTCTTCCACTACTCGAAATTTGCGCATCTATTTCTCGCAGTGTGTTTGACGTATAGACTTCAAACTCAGCCAAAATATTGGATAGGCATCAGAAAGAAGTGCTATTGTTTTTATAGCAAATCCGACCAACAGATTTTGAGGAATGCGGGGTAAAAGGTCCCATTTTTCCCAGTCAAAATACATTACGCCATTTTCAAATCGCTATATCTCCCAGAGTTTTCATCCGATCTTCCTAAAATTTTATATACATACCCTCTAGGAAACCCTACAAGACTCTACAAGTTTACAAAGCTATAGCTTTAAAAACACCGGAAGTCATTTTTTCCTCATAGCTAATACATTAGACCTTCAGGACCTCAT
Source organism: Flabesymbios commensalis (assembly GCA_964017125.1). Classification (NCBI taxonomy): domain Eukaryota; kingdom Metazoa; phylum Annelida; class Polychaeta; order Terebellida; family Flabelligeridae; genus Flabesymbios; species Flabesymbios commensalis. The sequence continues at coordinate 8,993 of CAXHKU010000523.1, forward strand.
ATCTCCTTGAGTTTTCAACAGATCCTCTCCATATTTTACATACACATGCTCTAGGGCACCCTTCAAATTCCTACAAGTTTTTGGAGCGTTGGCGCTTTTAGCTTTCAAGTAACTGGACGTTGATTTTCTCCCATAGGTAATACATTAGAACTTCATGACGTCATAACTCAGCGAATAAACTACTCACCTTCAATCTGATTAGTGTTCCTGAAAGCCTGGGGACATGTCGCAAATAAACAAGTTGCAAACAAACTGTGTAAAATTAATTGTTATAGATATAAGACCGAGTGTAGAATATCGCGATGACGTCATAACGATAAAAATAAAAGAGCAATCCTCAATTTTCTTCGTTTTTTGAGAAGCCTGACTAAAAGTACCTGGTAAACGTCTATTACAAAAACCTCATATCTCTAACCGTTACTGAGTTATGGGAGCAAGTTTGAAGCTATTACGTAATGATGACGTCATAAAATCAAAAAACAGAAAAATCGGTATGATTTTTGAAAAGCCCTTGGAAAACTACTGCCATGAAGTGTGCTTAGTTTTTTTCTACGCCCAACCGTTGTCGAGTTACTGCATTATTAGTTTGGGCGAAGCCGCCCAAACTATTCTTTTCCTTAAATACTTTCAACTATATTATTATTTTTATTTTTAATCTTCTTCCACTACTCGAAATTTGCGCATCTATTTCTCGCAGTGTGTTTGACGTATAGACTTCAAACTCAGCCAAAATATTGGATAGGCATCAGAAAGAAGTGCTATTGTTTTTATAGCAAATCCGACCAACAGATTTTGAGGAATGCGGGGTAAAAGGTCCCATTTTTCCCAGTCAAAATACATTACGCCATTTTCAAATCGCTATATCTCCCAGAGTTTTCATCCGATCTTCCTAAAATTTTATATACATACCCTCTAGGAAACCCTACAAGACTCTACAAGTTTACAAAGCTATAGCTTTAAAAACACCGGAAGTCATTTTTTCCTCATAGCTAATACATTAGACCTTCAGGACCTCATATCTCCTTGAGTTTTCAACAGATCCTCTCCATATTTTACATACACATGCTCTAGGGCACCCTTCAAATTCCTACAAGTTTTTGGAGCGTTGGCGCTTTTAGCTTTCAAGTAACTGGACGTTGATTTTCTCCCATAGGTAATACATTAGAACTTCATGACGTCATAACTCAGCGAATAAACTACTCACCTTCAATCTGATTAGTGTTCCTGAAAGCCTGGGGACATGTCGCAAATAAACAAGTTGCAAACAAACTGTGTAAAATTAATTGTTATAGATATAAGACCGAGTGTAGAATATCGCGATGACGTCATAACGATAAAAATAAAAGAGCAATCCTCAATTTTCTTCGTTTTTTGAGAAGCCTGACTAAAAGTACCTGGTAAACGTCTATTACAAAAACCTCATATCTCTAACCGTTACTGAGTTATGGGAGCAAGTTTGAAGCTATTACGTAATGATGACGTCATAAAATCAAAAAACAGAAAAATCGGTATGATTTTTGAAAAGCCCTTGGAAAACTACTGCCATGAAGTGTGCTTAGTTTTTTTCTACGCCCAACCGTTGTCGAGTTACTGCATTATTAGTTTGGGCGAAGCCGCCCAAACTATTCTTTTCCTTAAATACTTTCAACTATATTATTATTTTTATTTTTAATCTTCTTCCACTACTCGAAATTTGCGCATCTATTTCTCGCAGTGTGTTTGACGTATAGACTTCAAACTCAGCCAAAATATTGGATAGGCATCAGAAAGAAGTGCTATTGTTTTTATAGCAAATCCGACCAACAGATTTTGAGGAATGCGGGGTAAAAGGTCCCATTTTTCCCAGTCAAAATACATTACGCCATTTTCAAATCGCTATATCTCCCAGAGTTTTCATCCGATCTTCCTAAAATTTTATATACATACCCTCTAGGAAACCCTACAAGACTCTACAAGTTTACAAAGCTATAGCTTTAAAAACACCGGAAGTCATTTTTTCCTCATAGCTAATACATTAGACCTTCAGGACCTCATATCTCCTTGAGTTTTCAACAGATCCTCTCCATATTTTACATACACATGCTCTAGGGCACCCTTCAAATTCCTACAAGTTTTTGGAGCGTTGGCGCTTTTAGCTTTCAAGTAACTGGACGTTGATTTTCTCCCATAGGTAATACATTAGAACTTCATGACGTCATAACTCAGCGAATAAACTACTCACCTTCAATCTGATTAGTGTTCCTGAAAGCCTGGGGACATGTCGCAAATAAACAAGTTGCAAACAAACTGTGTAAAATTAATTGTTATAGATATAAGACCGAGTGTAGAATATCGCGATGACGTCATAACGATAAAAATAAAAGAGCAATCCTCAATTTTCTTCGTTTTTTGAGAAGCCTGACTAAAAGTACCTGGTAAACGTCTATTACAAAAACCTCATATCTCTAACCGTTACTGAGTTATGGGAGCAAGTTTGAAGCTATTACGTAATGATGACGTCATAAAATCAAAAAACAGAAAAATCGGTATGATTTTTGAAAAGCCCTTGGAAAACTACTGCCATGAAGTGTGCTTAGTTTTTTTCTACGCCCAACCGTTGTCGAGTTACTGCATTATTAGTTTGGGCGAAGCCGCCCAAACTATTCTTTTCCTTAAATACTTTCAACTATATTATTATTTTTATTTTTAATCTTCTTCCACTACTCGAAATTTGCGCATCTATTTCTCGCAGTGTGTTTGACGTATAGACTTCAAACTCAGCCAAAATATTGGATAGGCATCAGAAAGAAGTGCTATTGTTTTTATAGCAAATCCGACCAACAGATTTTGAGGAATGCGGGGTAAAAGGTCCCATTTTTCCCAGTCAAAATACATTACGCCATTTTCAAATCGCTATATCTCCCAGAGTTTTCATCCGATCTTCCTAAAATTTTATATACATACCCTCTAGGAAACCCTACAAGACTCTACAAGTTTACAAAGCTATAGCTTTAAAAACACCGGAAGTCATTTTTTCCTCATAGCTAATACATTAGACCTTCAGGACCTCATATCTCCTTGAGTTTTCAACAGATCCTCTCCATATTTTACATACACATGCTCTAGGGCACCCTTCAAATTCCTACAAGTTTTTGGAGCGTTGGCGCTTTTAGCTTTCAAGTAACTGGACGTTGATTTTCTCCCATAGGTAATACATTAGAACTTCATGACGTCATAACTCAGCGAATAAACTACTCACCTTCAATCTGATTAGTGTTCCTGAAAGCCTGGGGACATGTCGCAAATAAACAAGTTGCAAACAAACTGTGTAAAATTAATTGTTATAGATATAAGACCGAGTGTAGAATATCGCGATGACGTCATAACGATAAAAATAAAAGAGCAATCCTCAATTTTCTTCGTTTTTTGAGAAGCCTGACTAAAAGTACCTGGTAAACGTCTATTACAAAAACCTCATATCTCTAACCGTTACTGAGTTATGGGAGCAAGTTTGAAGCTATTACGTAATGATGACGTCATAAAATCAAAAAACAGAAAAATCGGTATGATTTTTGAAAAGCCCTTGGAAAACTACTGCCATGAAGTGTGCTTAGTTTTTTTCTACGCCCAACCGTTGTCGAGTTATTAGTTTGGGCGAAGCCGCCCAAACTATTCTTTTCCTTAAATACTTTCAACTATATTATTATTTTTATTATTATTATTAGTTTGGGCGAAGCCGCCCAAACTATTCTTTTCCTTAAATACTTTCAACTATATTATTTTTAATCTTCTTCCACTACTCGAAAATTGCGCCCCTATTTCTCCTAGAGTATTTGATGTATAGACACCAAACTTGGCCACATTATTGGATATGCACCAGAAAGAAGTGCTATGTGTTTTATAACAGATCCAAGTAAAATATTTTGAGGAATGCTGGGTAAAAGGTCCCATTTTTCCCAGTCATAATACATTATGCGATTTTCAAATCGCCATATCTCCCAGAGTTTTTATCCGATCCTCTCCCAATTTCACGTGCCAACTCTCCAGGGTACCCTACAATACTCCACAAGTTTACAGAGCTTTCGCTTTAAAAACACCGAAAGTCTTGACATATATCATTAAGAATGATGTTTTATAAAGCACATGTCCTTAGCATGATGGTACTATACAGAAATGTAGGCATGCCTGAAAAAAAATTTGGCATGGATTCCCCCCCTTTTTGTAAATACTAATATATACTACTAAGTCCAGTCGAGGGTCACCATTTCAAAAAAAAATTGTAATGTCTGCCATCAGCAGCTCTTCTAATATGCGAATTCAATTTAAAAAAAAATGTTAAATTTTTTTTAACTGAGAAGAAATGGATTTCACCCTGACTGGACTCATAGTACCTACAAATGTACTGTGTTATTGACTGTAATACGTGACCCCGCCACTATTCCTCGTGCCTCACCTAATCCCATGAAAGATGAGTCCCTTGTCCACAAGGGGCTACTGAGGGCCGGCCAGACGGACAGCCTTCTACGATGTTACAGACAGCCAATACCACAGTATGTTTTCACTTTTTAAAAATAATTTACTTTAATTCTACACATTTAAAACAGAAATGTTTATTTGTAGTACTTCATTTCACCTTTTTTTAATTAATTGCCAATTACTTATGAGTCTTACCTTACATCAGCAGTAGGTTAGATGGAAAAATCAAAATAATTTTAATAAAAAAAACTATTTTACTGATTTTTTTATTGCATCATTCACACATCACAGTCACGCAACAAGAACAAAATCAACAACAAATTTTTTTTATATTATTTTCATTTTATTACTCATATTGGGATGAATCATCTCTTTTTTGGGCATTGCAGAACCAAACGAGTGCATCATTGATCTATGTTGTTAGGCTTCAAAAGTAAATATGTGAGCTTGCATTTACTTGATATCATCTGTCCAATATGACAAATAATTTTGTAAAACTCATATACTTCGCTGACTGAGACAACTTTTTTCAATTTCATTCGAGCTGTGCAACACTAATTACCTTCAATTACAAGCTATTGCTGACCAAATGGACACTGTGCCAAAGCATATTTTAGTTGTCAGCTTTGCTATGGTACCATTTTAATGTTGGCCCAGCATCACACACAATGTCAACGATCCAAATAAAATGAAATGAATGGGGTTTTAGACCACCTGTGTGCACATACGCTAAACTGTGCCAAGAGAACCTCCTGAGGATGGTGAGATGACACTGCCCTGCAGACACAGGAATTGAAATTCGAGCCCTGATGGTCTGAGGCCGAGCACGGTACCGCTCGATCACGGAAGCTTCCCACAACATTATTGAATCTTTTAAGAGTTAGCAATTGTCCAGCATTAGGCAAACATTAGGCCAATCAATGAAGGGTTTTAGTATCCAACTCTGGCCCAGCATTGGCCAAACCAACAATAACATAATTGGTTTAATGTCAGATGTTTTCCAGACATGAAAAGGCCCTACTAGGCGCCGACGTTCATAAAAACAGGTCACTGCTCAACTGACGAAAATCTGTTGAAAAAATACAAGTCAAATGGGGTAAATATTAGTTGTGTGAGACCTTGAATCACTTGATTGATCATTGACATTGAATGTTTGGTTGATGACACTGTCAGACACAGTGACACTGACAGTGGATGGGCGATATTACAGAAGGTCCCAAGTTATCTATAAACGTTATAGTCTATTACTAACATTAATTCAAATGTGATAATGTCTAATTTGTGTCGCACTGATATAATTTGTTAATTGAAATTGAAAAAAGTGTCAGCATCCAGCAAGATAATAGTCAAACATTAGTAGACAAGTTATAGAATAGAATCTTATCGACCCGCTGCCAGCTAATTCGTAGCTGTCTGTGGTGACCTGCTCCGCAGGGCTACAGCGACTCCAAGCCTCCATGGACCTGGAGAAGCGAGCATCCACCTATTTCCCCACTCCCGTACCCCCTCCCATCTTCTAATTTTTATATCTACTTTACTCCCCCCGCCTATTTTGCTTTAATGGGGTCCACACCCTTAGATCAGTCCCTCTCTCTCTTCTTTGTTTCTTCTCTGATCATGAGTTGTACCCCCAGTTAACCTGAGAGTCCGCATAGCACCAGATAAATCTGGGAACAGGACTCCCACGGACTGGCGAGTGCTTGTTCAACTGGTGGAAATAGTCCCCATAGCAGCTGTTCTAGGCCAGCAAGCATAAAACCAAATCGTTTTTTAGACCCACAATGCTAGGAATATTTTCTAACATTTTGGTAATACCTGTTTCGAATAACTTGTCACTCAACAATATTAATTATTTCAAGGTGAAAATCTCGTATAAGGCCCTTGAGTGTGTCAAACTGCACTTGATATAATTTTACTTCATGATTAGTCACTTGATGGGGCATGCTACAATCATGGTAACGGGGTAGAGTGCAAATGTGGGGACATGTATATCCATCAAATGTAATTATTAAAATTATATTGTGTATTTGTATCCTTGAGTGAAGTTTTAAATAGTGGCATTTTCTCTGGGGACATGCCATTTTGCATGTTTCCATGATATAAAGCTCTTATAAAACCATATATACATATATTGTTTTATAAATTATCTAAACATTATTAAACAATAAAGCTTAAACATGAAGTTGCACCATTTGTTTTAAATCTTCTTATATTTAATTCAAAATCTGGACTTTTTGATTCCAGGGGACACTAATTTCATGTAAAATTACCCATTTTTGTTTGTTTTACCCATCCATGGTTTATGCAAAAATATTTCAGCGTTGTAAGGGTTAGTAGACCAAAATCTAAATCTCTCAGTATTTTGAGGTTTAAAACTAGATAATTTTTTAGGCGCCCAAACTTCCTGTGCCTTCTTGGCACAGGTCCCTCTAGTTTTTAATCTTCTTCCACTACTCGAAATTTGCGCCCCTATTTCTCCTAGAGTATTTGATGTATAGACACCAAACTTGGCCAAAATATTGGATAGGCATCAGAAAGAAGTGCTATGGTTTTTATAGCAAATCCGACCAACAGATTTTGAGGAATGCGGGGTAAAAGGTCCCATTTTTCCCAGTCAAAATACATTACGCCATTTTCAAATCGCTATATCTCCAAGAGTTTTCATCCGATCTTCCTAAAATTTTATATACATACCCTCTAGGAAACCCTACAAGACTCTACAAGTTTACAGAGCTTTAGCTTTAAAAACACCGGAAGTCATTTTTTCCTCATAGCTAATACATTAGACCTTCAGGACCTCATATCTCCTAGAGTTTTCAACCGATCCTCTCCATATTTTACATACACATGCTCTAGGGCACCCTTCAAATTCCTACAAGTTTTTGGAGCGTTGGCGCTGTTAGCTTTCAAGTAACCGGACGTTGATTTTCTCCCATAGGTAATACATTAGAACTTCATGACGTCATAACTCAGCGAATAAACTACTCACCTTCAATCTGATTAGTGTTCCTGAAAGCCTGGGGACATGTCGCAAATAAACAAGTTGCAAACAAACTGTGTAAAATTAATTGTTATAGATATAAGACCGAGTGTAGAATATCGCGATGACGTCATAACGATAAAACTAAAAGAGCAATCCTCAATTTTCTTCGTTTTTTGAGAAGCCTGACTAAAAGTACCTGGTAAACGTCTATTACGAAAACCTCATATCTCTAACCGTTACTGAGTTATGGGAGCAAGTTTGAAGCTATTACGTAATGATGACGTCATAAAATCAAAATACAGAAAAATCAGTATGATTTCTGAAAAGCCCTTGGAAAACTACTGCCATGAAGTGTGCTTAGTTTTTTTCTACGCCCAACCGTTGTCGAGTTATTGTATTATTAGTTTGGGCGAAGCCGCCCAAACTATTCTTTTCCTTAAATACTTTCAACTATATTATTATTTTTATTTTTAATCTTCTTCCACTACTCGAAATTTGCGCCCCTATTTCTCCTAGAGTATTTGATGTATAGACACCAAACTTGGCCAAAATATTGGATAGGCATCAGAAAGAAGTGCTATGGTTTTTATAGCAAATCCGACCAACAGATTTTGAGGAATGCGGGGTAAAAGGTCCCATTTTTCCCAGTCAAAATACATTACGCCATTTTCAAATCGCTATATCTCCAAGAGTTTTCATCCGATCTTCCTAAAATTTTATATACATACCCTCTAGGAAACCCTACAAGACTCTACAAGTTTACAGAGCTTTAGCTTTAAAAACACCGGAAGTCATTTTTTCCTCATAGCTAATACATTAGACCTTCAGGACCTCATATCTCCTAGAGTTTTCAACCGATCCTCTCCATATTTTACATACACATGCTCTAGGGCACCCTTCAAATTCCTACAAGTTTTTGGAGCGTTGGCGCTGTTAGCTTTCAAGTAACCGGACGTTGATTTTCTCCCATAGGTAATACATTAGAACTTCATGACGTCATAACTCAGCGAATAAACTACTCACCTTCAATCTGATTAGTGTTCCTGAAAGCCTGGGGACATGTCGCAAATAAACAAGTTGCAAACAAACTGTGTAAAATTAATTGTTATAGATATAAGACCGAGTGTAGAATATCGCGATGACGTCATAACGATAAAACTAAAAGAGCAATCCTCAATTTTCTTCGTTTTTTGAGAAGCCTGACTAAAAGTACCTGGTAAACGTCTATTACGAAAACCTCATATCTCTAACCGTTACTGAGTTATGGGAGCAAGTTTGAAGCTATTACGTAATGATGACGTCATAAAATCAAAATACAGAAAAATCAGTATGATTTCTGAAAAGCCCTTGGAAAACTACTGCCATGAAGTGTGCTTAGTTTTTTTCTACGCCCAACCGTTGTCGAGTTATTGTATTATTAGTTTGGGCGAAGCCGCCCAAACTATTCTTTTCCTTAAATACTTTCAACTATATTATTATTTTTATTTTTAATCTTCTTCCACTACTCGAAATTTGCGCCCCTATTTCTCCTAGAGTATTTGATGTATAGACACCAAACTTGGCCAAAATATTGGATAGGCATCAGAAAGAAGTGCTATGGTTTTTATAGCAAATCCGACCAACAGATTTTGAGGAATGCGGGGTAAAAGGTCCCATTTTTCCCAGTCAAAATACATTACGCCATTTTCAAATCGCTATATCTCCAAGAGTTTTCATCCGATCTTCCTAAAATTTTATATACATACCCTCTAGGAAACCCTACAAGACTCTACAAGTTTACAGAGCTTTAGCTTTAAAAACACCGGAAGTCATTTTTTCCTCATAGCTAATACATTAGACCTTCAGGACCTCATATCTCCTAGAGTTTTCAACCGATCCTCTCCATATTTTACATACACATGCTCTAGGGCACCCTTCAAATTCCTACAAGTTTTTGGAGCGTTGGCGCTGTTAGCTTTCAAGTAACCGGACGTTGATTTTCTCCCATAGGTAATACATTAGAACTTCATGACGTCATAACTCAGCGAATAAACTACTCACCTTCAATCTGATTAGTGTTCCTGAAAGCCTGGGGACATGTCGCAAATAAACAAGTTGCAAACAAACTGTGTAAAATTAATTGTTATAGATATAAGACCGAGTGTAGAATATCGCGATGACGTCATAACGATAAAACTAAAAGAGCAATCCTCAATTTTCTTCGTTTTTTGAGAAGCCTGACTAAAAGTACCTGGTAAACGTCTATTACGAAAACCTCATATCTCTAACCGTTACTGAGTTATGGGAGCAAGTTTGAAGCTATTACGTAATGATGACGTCATAAAATCAAAATACAGAAAAATCAGTATGATTTCTGAAAAGCCCTTGGAAAACTACTGCCATGAAGTGTGCTTAGTTTTTTTCTACGCCCAACCGTTGTCGAGTTATTGTATTATTAGTTTGGGCGAAGCCGCCCAAACTATTCTTTTCCTTAAATACTTTCAACTATATTATTATTTTTATTTTTAATCTTCTTCCACTACTCGAAATTTGCGCCCCTATTTCTCCTAGAGTATTTGATGTATAGACACCAAACTTGGCCAAAATATTGGATAGGCATCAGAAAGAAGTGCTATGGTTTTTATAGCAAATCCGACCAACAGATTTTGAGGAATGCGGGGTAAAAGGTCCCATTTTTCCCAGTCAAAATACATTACGCCATTTTCAAATCGCTATATCTCCAAGAGTTTTCATCCGATCTTCCTAAAATTTTATATACATACCCTCTAGGAAACCCTACAAGACTCTACAAGTTTACAGAGCTTTAGCTTTAAAAACACCGGAAGTCATTTTTTCCTCATAGCTAATACATTAGACCTTCAGGACCTCATATCTCCTAGAGTTTTCAACCGATCCTCTCCATATTTTACATACACATGCTCTAGGGCACCCTTCAAATTCCTACAAGTTTTTGGAGCGTTGGCGCTGTTAGCTTTCAAGTAACCGGACGTTGATTTTCTCCCATAGGTAATACATTAGAACTTCATGACGTCATAACTCAGCGAATAAACTACTCACCTTCAATCTGATTAGTGTTCCTGAAAGCCTGGGGACATGTCGCAAATAAACAAGTTGCAAACAAACTGTGTAAAATTAATTGTTATAGATATAAGACCGAGTGTAGAATATCGCGATGACGTCATAACGATAAAACTAAAAGAGCAATCCTCAATTTTCTTCGTTTTTTGAGAAGCCTGACTAAAAGTACCTGGTAAACGTCTATTACGAAAACCTCATATCTCTAACCGTTACTGAGTTATGGGAGCAAGTTTGAAGCTATTACGTAATGATGACGTCATAAAATCAAAATACAGAAAAATCAGTATGATTTCTGAAAAGCCCTTGGAAAACTACTGCCATGAAGTGTGCTTAGTTTTTTTCTACGCCCAACCGTTGTCGAGTTATTGTATTATTAGTTTGGGCGAAGCCGCCCAAACTATTCTTTTCCTTAAATACTTTCAACTATATTATTATTTTTATTTTTAATCTTCTTCCACTACTCGAAATTTGCGCCCCTATTTCTCCTAGAGTATTTGATGTATAGACACCAAACTTGGCCAAAATATTGGATAGGCATCAGAAAGAAGTGCTATGGTTTTTATAGCAAATCCGACCAACAGATTTTGAGGAATGCGGGGTAAAAGGTCCCATTTTTCCCAGTCAAAATACATTACGCCATTTTCAAATCGCTATATCTCCAAGAGTTTTCATCCGATCTTCCTAAAATTTTATATACATACCCTCTAGGAAACCCTACAAGACTCTACAAGTTTACAGAGCTTTAGCTTTAAAAACACCGGAAGTCATTTTTTCCTCATAGCTAATACATTAGACCTTCAGGACCTCATATCTCCTAGAGTTTTCAACCGATCCTCTCCATATTTTACATACACATGCTCTAGGGCACCCTTCAAATTCCTACAAGTTTTTGGAGCGTTGGCGCTGTTAGCTTTCAAGTAACCGGACGTTGATTTTCTCCCATAGGTAATACATTAGAACTTCATGACGTCATAACTCAGCGAATAAACTACTCACCTTCAATCTGATTAGTGTTCCTGAAAGCCTGGGGACATGTCGCAAATAAACAAGTTGCAAACAAACTGTGTAAAATTAATTGTTATAGATATAAGACCGAGTGTAGAATATCGCGATGACGTCATAACGATAAAACTAAAAGAGCAATCCTCAATTTTCTTCGTTTTTTGAGAAGCCTGACTAAAAGTACCTGGTAAACGTCTATTACGAAAACCTCATATCTCTAACCGTTACTGAGTTATGGGAGCAAGTTTGAAGCTATTACGTAATGATGACGTCATAAAATCAAAATACAGAAAAATCAGTATGATTTCTGAAAAGCCCTTGGAAAACTACTGCCATGAAGTGTGCTTAGTTTTTTTCTACGCCCAACCGTTGTCGAGTTATTGTATTATTAGTTTGGGCGAAGCCGCCCAAACTATTCTTTTCCTTAAATACTTTCAACTATATTATTATTTTTATTAGTTTGGGCGAAGCCGCCCAAACTATTCTTTTCCTTAAATACTTTCAACTATATTATTATTTTTATTTTTAATCTTCTTCCACTACTCGAAATTTGCGCCCCTATTTCTCCTAGAGTATTTGATGTATAGACACCAAACTTGGCCAAAATATTGGATAGGCATCAGAAAGAAGTGCTATGGTTTTTATAGCAAATCCGACCAACAGATTTTGAGGAATGCGGGGTAAAAGGTCCCATTTTTCCCAGTCAAAATACATTACGCCATTTTCAAATCGCTATATCTCCAAGAGTTTTCATCCGATCTTCCTAAAATTTTATATACATACCCTCTAGGAAACCCTACAAGACTCTACAAGTTTACAGAGCTTTAGCTTTAAAAACACCGGAAGTCATTTTTTCCTCATAGCTAATACATTAGACCTTCAGGACCTCATATCTCCTAGAGTTTTCAACCGATCCTCTCCATATTTTACATACACATGCTCTAGGGCACCCTTCAAATTCCTACAAGTTTTTGGAGCGTTGGCGCTGTTAGCTTTCAAGTAACCGGACGTTGATTTTCTCCCATAGGTAATACATTAGAACTTCATGACGTCATAACTCAGCGAATAAACTACTCACCTTCAATCTGATTAGTGTTCCTGAAAGCCTGGGGACATGTCGCAAATAAACAAGTTGCAAACAAACTGTGTAAAATTAATTGTTATAGATATAAGACCGAGTGTAGAATATCGCGATGACGTCATAACGATAAAACTAAAAGAGCAATCCTCAATTTTCTTCGTTTTTTGAGAAGCCTGACTAAAAGTACCTGGTAAACGTCTATTACGAAAACCTCATATCTCTAACCGTTACTGAGTTATGGGAGCAAGTTTGAAGCTATTACGTAATGATGACGTCATAAAATCAAAATACAGAAAAATCAGTATGATTTCTGAAAAGCCCTTGGAAAACTACTGCCATGAAGTGTGCTTAGTTTTTTTCTACGCCCAACCGTTGTCGAGTTATTGTATTATTAGTTTGGGCGAAGCCGCCCAAACTATTCTTTTCCTTAAATACTTTCAACTATATTATTATTTTTATTTTTAATCTTCTTCCACTACTCGAAATTTGCGCCCCTATTTCTCCTAGAGTATTTGATGTATAGACACCAAACTTGGCCAAAATATTGGATAGGCATCAGAAAGAAGTGCTATGGTTTTTATAGCAAATCCGACCAACAGATTTTGAGGAATGCGGGGTAAAAGGTCCCATTTTTCCCAGTCAAAATACATTACGCCATTTTCAAATCGCTATATCTCCAAGAGTTTTCATCCGATCTTCCTAAAATTTTATATACATACCCTCTAGGAAACCCTACAAGACTCTACAAGTTTACAGAGCTTTAGCTTTAAAAACACCGGAAGTCATTTTTTCCTCATAGCTAATACATTAGACCTTCAGGACCTCATATCTCCTAGAGTTTTCAACCGATCCTCTCCATATTTTACATACACATGCTCTAGGGCACCCTTCAAATTCCTACAAGTTTTTGGAGCGTTGGCGCTGTTAGCTTTCAAGTAACCGGACGTTGATTTTCTCCCATAGGTAATACATTAGAACTTCATGACGTCATAACTCAGCGAATAAACTACTCACCTTCAATCTGATTAGTGTTCCTGAAAGCCTGGGGACATGTCGCAAATAAACAAGTTGCAAACAAACTGTGTAAAATTAATTGTTATAGATATAAGACCGAGTGTAGAATATCGCGATGACGTCATAACGATAAAACTAAAAGAGCAATCCTCAATTTTCTTCGTTTTTTGAGAAGCCTGACTAAAAGTACCTGGTAAACGTCTATTACGAAAACCTCATATCTCTAACCGTTACTGAGTTATGGGAGCAAGTTTGAAGCTATTACGTAATGATGACGTCATAAAATCAAAATACAGAAAAATCAGTATGATTTCTGAAAAGCCCTTGGAAAACTACTGCCATGAAGTGTGCTTAGTTTTTTTCTACGCCCAACCGTTGTCGAGTTATTGTATTATTAGTTTGGGCGAAGCCGCCCAAACTATTCTTTTCCTTAAATACTTTCAACTATATTATTATTTTTATTTTTAATCTTCTTCCACTACTCGAAATTTGCGCCCCTATTTCTCCTAGAGTATTTGATGTATAGACACCAAACTTGGCCAAAATATTGGATAGGCATCAGAAAGAAGTGCTATGGTTTTTATAGCAAATCCGACCAACAGATTTTGAGGAATGCGGGGTAAAAGGTCCCATTTTTCCCAGTCAAAATACATTACGCCATTTTCAAATCGCTATATCTCCAAGAGTTTTCATCCGATCTTCCTAAAATTTTATATACATACCCTCTAGGAAACCCTACAAGACTCTACAAGTTTACAGAGCTTTAGCTTTAAAAACACCGGAAGTCATTTTTTCCTCATAGCTAATACATTAGACCTTCAGGACCTCATATCTCCTAGAGTTTTCAACCGATCCTCTCCATATTTTACATACACATGCTCTAGGGCACCCTTCAAATTCCTACAAGTTTTTGGAGCGTTGGCGCTGTTAGCTTTCAAGTAACCGGACGTTGATTTTCTCCCATAGGTAATACATTAGAACTTCATGACGTCATAACTCAGCGAATAAACTACTCACCTTCAATCTGATTAGTGTTCCTGAAAGCCTGGGGACATGTCGCAAATAAACAAGTTGCAAACAAACTGTGTAAAATTAATTGTTATAGATATAAGACCGAGTGTAGAATATCGCGATGACGTCATAACGATAAAACTAAAAGAGCAATCCTCAATTTTCTTCGTTTTTTGAGAAGCCTGACTAAAAGTACCTGGTAAACGTCTATTACGAAAACCTCATATCTCTAACCGTTACTGAGTTATGGGAGCAAGTTTGAAGCTATTACGTAATGATGACGTCATAAAATCAAAATACAGAAAAATCAGTATGATTTCTGAAAAGCCCTTGGAAAACTACTGCCATGAAGTGTGCTTAGTTTTTTTCTACGCCCAACCGTTGTCGAGTTATTGTATTATTAGTTTGGGCGAAGCCGCCCAAACTATTCTTTTCCTTAAATACTTTCAACTATATTATTATTTTTATTTTTAATCTTCTTCCACTACTCGAAATTTGCGCCCCTATTTCTCCTAGAGTATTTGATGTATAGACACCAAACTTGGCCAAAATATTGGATAGGCATCAGAAAGAAGTGCTATGGTTTTTATAGCAAATCCGACCAACAGATTTTGAGGAATGCGGGGTAAAAGGTCCCATTTTTCCCAGTCAAAATACATTACGCCATTTTCAAATCGCTATATCTCCAAGAGTTTTCATCCGATCTTCCTAAAATTTTATATACATACCCTCTAGGAAACCCTACAAGACTCTACAAGTTTACAGAGCTTTAGCTTTAAAAACACCGGAAGTCATTTTTTCCTCATAGCTAATACATTAGACCTTCAGGACCTCATATCTCCTAGAGTTTTCAACCGATCCTCTCCATATTTTACATACACATGCTCTAGGGCACCCTTCAAATTCCTACAAGTTTTTGGAGCGTTGGCGCTGTTAGCTTTCAAGTAACCGGACGTTGATTTTCTCCCATAGGTAATACATTAGAACTTCATGACGTCATAACTCAGCGAATAAACTACTCACCTTCAATCTGATTAGTGTTCCTGAAAGCCTGGGGACATGTCGCAAATAAACAAGTTGCAAACAAACTGTGTAAAATTAATTGTTATAGATATAAGACCGAGTGTAGAATATCGCGATGACGTCATAACGATAAAACTAAAAGAGCAATCCTCAATTTTCTTCGTTTTTTGAGAAGCCTGACTAAAAGTACCTGGTAAACGTCTATTACGAAAACCTCATATCTCTAACCGTTACTGAGTTATGGGAGCAAGTTTGAAGCTATTACGTAATGATGACGTCATAAAATCAAAATACAGAAAAATCAGTATGATTTCTGAAAAGCCCTTGGAAAACTACTGCCATGAAGTGTGCTTAGTTTTTTTCTACGCCCAACCGTTGTCGAGTTATTGTATTATTAGTTTGGGCGAAGCCGCCCAAACTATTCTTTTCCTTAAATACTTTCAACTATATTATTATTTTTATTTTTAATCTTCTTCCACTACTCGAAATTTGCGCCCCTATTTCTCCTAGAGTATTTGATGTATAGACACCTTTTGATGATGGTACTATACAGATATGCAGGTATGCCTGAAAAAAAAATTGGCATGGATTCCCCCCCTTTTTGTAAATACTAATATATATATATGCAGGTATGCCTGAAAAAAAAATTGGCATGGATTCCCCCCCTTTTTGTAAATACTAATATATATATATGCAGGTATGCCTGAAAAAAAAATTGGCATGGATTCCCCCCCTTTTTGTAAATACTAATATATATATATGCAGGTATGCCTGAAAAAAAAATTGGCATGGATTCCCCCCCTTTTTGTAAATACTAATATATATATAAGTCCAGTCGGGGGTCACCATTTCAAAAAAAAATTGTATTTTCTGCCATCAGCAGCTCTTGTAATATGCAAATTCAATTAAAAAAAAAATGTTAATTTTTTTTAACTGAGAAGAAATGGATTTCACCCTGACTGGACTCATAGTACCTACAAATGTACTGTGTTATTGACTGTAATACGTGACCCCGCCACTATTCCTCGTGCCTCACCTAATCCCATGAAAGATGAGTCCCTTGTCCACAAGGGGCTACTGAGGGCCGGCCAGACGGACAGCCTTCTACGATGTTACAGACAGCCAATACCACAGTATGTTTTCACTTTTTAAAAATAATTTACTTTAATTCTACACATTTAAAACTAAAATGTTTATTTGTAGTATTTCATTTCACCTTTTTTTTAATTAATTGCCAATTACTTATGAGTCTTACCTTACATCAGCAGTAGGTGATTAGATGGAAAAAACAAAATAATTTTAATAAAAAAAACTATTTTACTGATTTTTTATTGCATCATTCACACATCACAGTCACGCGACAAGAACAAAATCAACAACAAAGTTTTTTTTTATTATTTTCATTTTATTACTCATATTGGGATGAATCATCTCTTTTTTGGGCATTGCAGAACCAAACGAGTGCATTATTGATCTATGTTGTTAGGCTTCAAAAGTAAATATGTGAGCTTGCATTTACTTGATATCATCTGTCCAAGCTTACCAATCTATCACTTACAGTTTCAATCCAAGCTTTCACTCCAGCCTTCACAACTCACCAGTTGTCATCTGCTCGTAGTAACATCACCTTCTCCGAGATATCGCTCTGTTAACAACTCAACTTGTGTCATTTGCTCCAGGGTTGGCCTACTGCTCACCGAGGTGCGACTCCCTTCACAACTCAACTTGTGTCAAACTGCTCTGTAGTAGTGCTCACCTTTTCCGACGTACATAACTTCCATCATAACTCATTGTATCATGTCATCAAATTAATAAAGTTGGTAGGGGCCGAACAGGTCAACATGCCATGTCACCCATGACACCTCTGCCCTGATGACTTATGTATACTAGGGGGCCGAACGGGTTAGAGGCCGAACGGGAAAGGGGCCGAACAGGAAAGGGGTCGAAACGACTGGCATTCGCTGGTTCGAACCCCACACTGGTATGGGCCTAGAGGTTATGTGCACAAAAAAGGCCTAAAACAACACATTTAATATCGTTCATGCGCACGAGTGGGTTAATATACAATTGGCAATAGGTTAGCCGTGTCGTTCTTTCCGAGGCTGTGAATTGAAGTATTTGCTTTACTTGAAAAAAACAACATGACAGTGACTGAGCGGTACCACTAAACAACGAAATGCCATCGAAATACCACTATGATCGAAATGGCACAAGAAATGCCAAGTAAAGGGTGGTAAAAGAAACGTGTAAAATTACCAAAATTCACATATACCTCCACTTATATATTATACATGTCATACTAAAATTTTAATACGATACAACTTCAGTAACATATCTAAAAAGCGAAATTTTGATAGGTCTTGCTAAACAAAATGATCAATAGACGGCAAGCGATAGAAATGTCATTAGAACGACTCGAAAAATTAAGATACAAAAACCAAACTTTGCATATCTATTATATAATATAGCATTAATAGAATTGTGTGAAAATCGTAAATCGGCTTTTGGAAACATATTCGTAAAAGTAACTTTTAACTGATATGACTT
Source organism: Flabesymbios commensalis (assembly GCA_964017125.1). Taxonomy (NCBI): domain Eukaryota; kingdom Metazoa; phylum Annelida; class Polychaeta; order Terebellida; family Flabelligeridae; genus Flabesymbios; species Flabesymbios commensalis. The sequence continues at coordinate 27,187 of CAXHKU010000523.1, forward strand.
GTACCTAGGCTTAAGATAATTTCAACAAGGGAGGTTTTAGAAATGTCACGATCATAACATGAACCAAACAAGGTACGGAAACCAATTTTGGTTTATATCATACAAAATATATTCGACAAATTATATTGAAATATTGGAAAGATACGATGTCATGATCATATTTTATAAGTGGCCTTTTGATCGGTACAGAGCGATCGGTGACTGAGAGCGATCCCGACCCCAAGGTCCGAAAAATTTCCATAACTTTTTAATGACTGTGCGACCTCTGAGCTGAGCATGCGGGCATGCAACTGAAATGCTACTGATTCTAAAAAAAATAATTTTTGACCTGATTATTTCCCGATATTTTCCGATATGACAGTCCAAAGAAATGTGCCATGATTTTGTACGCGGTCAATCTGTGGCTGAAACCTGTTTCTGCCACTGGGGATAGTATCATAGTATGCCTACTATTATTAAGCATAGACTATAATATATTGCCTGGAAACAAAAGTGCAAGGAAAATGTTGTTGTTGGGAACTTGTTTTAGGGTATCCCGTTTTTTTTTTTGGTTTAGCTAGTGAGGAGACGAGTAGGCCTACTCGGTGTTTATTATTAGAAGATATTTATGATAGGGCGAAATGTCTATAGTGCGAAACGTCTTTGAGCCAAACTTCTGTTCACTGCTAAGATAGTACTCCGCTATAAAAACGTACTCTGCCATAGACATGCACACAGTTGTCAAATATAATTATTAAATTTTGCCATTTCAAATGATAAACGACACTGATGAAAATAAGCAAACAATACCATTGTAGAAAGATTGGTGAACATCAATTTGTTTGGATAAGGTCAGACAAATATGTGAGACATCAATATATCCCTACGCCAACCAGATCTTGTTTGTTTTTTCTGAAAACATTCCACGTGTTTTTTCATCTGCTACTTTTCTCATTTAATTACTGTTATTAGCCTAATATTATCACTAATTATCGATACGCTTGCTACAAAGATGTAGTCCGTTTACGTCTGTGAGGCGTGGCATTTCCTTGTTAGTCTAACGTTACATTCTTCGGGAAGAAAATTGAAGTTTGGTGCCAGACTGGCAGTGACTCTCCAGACCAGTCTCCGCGGTCCGCCCACTTAACAGTTAACGACAACGTGACCAAGTCAAGAGCAAGGACCAAGTGCTGCATCACTCCATCATTGAAAGACTGTGGTAGACTGGCACTGTCTCGTGTCTGTCACTGTCAGTGTCACTGACAGTCGCCGCACCGTGGTCCGTGCCAGTCACCAGTGCCGTGGCAGTGACAATGACTGAGTGAATGACAGTGTCCATCCGGCAGGCCTACCGCCGTACCGGGCTACCCTGCCTTGGGCTTGGCCATCACCATCATCCGAACTTGTCTCGTTCAGTTGCTGGACTTCTCAAATCTGACTGTCTGTGTGTGTCACTGTGGTGAGCAGATAAGACTAAATTAGTGTGACTCACTGAAGTCTGATTCTCTGAACATTATTTGAACCTGAGAAAGACTTTGTCAATTGAAGAAGTTGAAATGTGACTCACTTGGCCTCTGTGAATCGGCAGGCAGCAGGATTAGACTTACCACTTGGGCCTAATCTCTTGACATGTCACAATGACTGTAATTTGGTAGGTAAGCCTTTTTTCCTATTTTTATGTTAAAACTTTGGTAGGCCCTAGGCCTAGAATACAATAGTCAATACATGATATAGCCTAGCCCTAGGATAGGTCCAAAAAAATAGCAGTGGCTGATAATATGTAAACTTTTCTATGTGATTATTTACAATTGAACTTAATGAAACTATGGACAGCCTCATTTATGAAATTACGGGCTCCCATTGACCCCCATTATCAGGTGGGGGCTGACCGCAGATTAAAGTACGTAGGCCTACTTCCTTTGAAGTACGTACTTCCATTAAGGTGTGCCGTACGTCGATCGAAGTATGCCTACAGCCTCATTTTGGTTTGATAGGGCACTCACTTGTTGTGTCCCCATTTTTTGCAACACATTATTTCATTGGTCCAATAGTTCAATTGTTTGTCCAATGATGATCAGGCTACTAAATTTACAGGAGCTCTGACTTTCCTAGCGGCTATGCTTTCAACTGAAAGAAATAATGAACTTTAGAAAAGATAGTTTGAAATATTAAATCACCAATTTATAAAGCAGTCCTATGTCTGGAAAATTAGGAATGAGCTATTAAAGTTCTGCCATAGAGTCACATGCCTCATACTTCCTTTAAAGTACACCCTGTACTTCAATTTAAGTACGCCCTTAGTGGAACAGATATAAAGTTAATATATAATTTTCCAAACATGAAAAACAGTTTTGATAAAATACATGTTGTACAATGAAATGTAAAGTAAACTATTTCTGGTAGCTGGCAAATTCTCAACAGTTCCAGGACAAAGGGATGAAAAAAAAATTCAGCATGTTGGAAAAGTTTTGGCTATATTCAGGTGATCAGAAACTAATTGGAAGTTCCTGTTATAAATAATTTAATAGCTTGATTATCAATGTTCAGAAATAAACCATTCAACCAATAACATCTTAAGTTGCAAAGGAGTAATAAAATAACAAATGAGTGTACCCATTTGTAACAGTGAAGCTCAGGGTGTACTTAGATCGAAGTACGGACATACCTTAATCTAAGTACGTACTTCAAAGAAAGTACGTACTTTAATCTGCGGTCAGCCCCCACCTGATTATAGTTTTACCGTACGATTAGCCACTTCGAAAAAAATACCTCTGACCATGCTGACTGTGATTTACCCTGACTATTTCCTAAAATTTGGGGGGCTACACTGCCTTTCCAAACTGTTAGACCTGTAGACAGATTTTCTTTTTCAATTTTTTTTTAAATTTGGGTAAATAGGGTAGCACTTGTAGCCCTAGGTAGGAAATTTTTTTCTTTTTTTTCTTTTGTACCCCCCTGGGTGATAATGAAGGTTTCCGTCATTCAGTATGGGCGATAAAATGTGATAACTGAATGACCGAGAGGTACATGTAGGCCCCTACACTAGAAAGTTCTCTTTCCGAGGCTGCCCATAATCTTGAGTTACATTGATCACTGTATAAACAATCACATACGATTAGCCACTGCCTATACACTCATCATGTGTGCAGCAGCCCTGCTGATTTTGTCACCCCCATTATTTGATTTTTCGACTATATTTAAGTTTATTATTTTTTATCGTCCATTTTAAGAAATTTGGCACAATCTGCATCACAAGAGCATGTAGCTGAATAAGCTACTAGAAATATGATCAGAGCTATTGCTTGTGCTTTTAGTTAAAAATTATTAAAAGCCTAAACTAACAAAAATGACACACAGCACTTGTTTTTCTCACTATTAACAACATGGAAAGGATACAATTAGTCTGGAATAATATGTAGCCTAATGCTAGAGGCCTGATTTGTCATTTATCGCTAATAATTAGGCCACAGTATTTTTATATTTATACTCGCCGTCAAATTAAAATTGATCAACCTGGATCGCATGATTTTCGGTGATTTATCCGTCAATTTTGAACCAATTTCCTTGAAATTTTGCAACTTAGGTCATTTTGTATAAAAATCCTAACAACTATAAAAAATTCACAAAATTATATAATTTAATAGTTTAAAAGTTAGACCATTTGGCATATGTAATAAAATTCTAGACTTAGTATAATAGGGTTATAGAGAGACGTCATAATTTTAATTTACTACATGTCAAATGGTCTAACTTCTGAAATAGGCTATATAATTTAATGAAATTTTCAGGACTGTTAGGATTTGATTAGAAAATGGCCTATATTCAGCCTGGACGTAGAAAAATAACCAACAGATCCCACTAAATTGCATTGTGGGAAGATCCCAGACCCCGTCCTGGTCCCACAATAAGTAAATTTGGACTCCCTTTTATTATTTCCTGACTAAGTCCTTGCTTCCAGGAACTGCTGGCACTAGGAAAATGGATTATGGGATGTCGTATATTAACCATGAATATAATGTTTTCTTATAAATATTTACAACTATGTTATTTTAACCAACATGTGCTAATGCACATAAATTGTAATGAGCTATTCCATTTAAAAATGTGGAGGTAATTTTTTAACCCTCCCACGCATTGTAATAATTTTTTGTCCCACCCTCACCCACCCCTATCCTTCCTTAGCAACACATTGCAATATATGTTAATATATTTACTTGTATACATATATAACAGATACAATATTATTTCCCACCCCTCCTTTCCATGTAATTTTTTCAACACCCCCCCCCCCCATTTACATTTAGAATAAATTCACCATTGTCCCTCGCTTTTGCAAATGGAATTGCTCTTCGGGTCAAACAATTGCTTGACTTGAACATGTGGTCTCTGAAACTAAATTATTCTTTTTGAAGCTGTTATGTATTGTATTAAATGAGAGTACAGTAATATAAATTTTACAATGTTTGATGCATAGGTCAGGTAAAACTTGCATTAAATATCCCAGTGCAAGAAGTCGCCTATGCTGAAAGGGATATTGATATTTACTGTAGAAACCACATGTTAATTTGAATGTTAATTTGGTTGGGGATCAATTGCTGATGTAATCACACTTTCAAGTACTGCAAAAAAGGGACTAAAGTTTCATGCCTTCACATTTAGAGCCCCAGGTGAGGTACAATTATAGCACCTAAAATGCCCGGTATGAGTCAGGATTTCCACCAGGGGGGTCTGCGGGGACTCCCCCACGCGGCACCTAAGGGGGAGAAATTAAAGTATTTTCCATATTTTGCTGGTATTTCAGATAAAATAGGCCATTTTTTTCTCATGGGGGAGGACCCCACACCCCCACTCATTTTGGACCCCCTCACTCAAACATTCCTGGCAGAAACCCTGTGAGTCTTTCGCTATTATTTACATTTCAGCTCGGACAGCCATTGACATTAACTTCCGACCGGCCGCCCGAGGCAGGTTAAAAAGGCCCAGGTCTTATAAACTGTCCACACAGTAAATGTAGAGTTGCATCCAGATTACAACGATCCAGAGTGTTTTTTTTTCATATTAATTACAAAAAGAAATGACTAAAAAGTTATTGGAATAAGACTTATTTTAAAGGCATAATAATAAAATTATGGGCAGGTGAATTTGTTTCCTGGCAGTTGTAAATATTTTGTTTCAGCCCTGGCTTCAAGAGTCACTGCATCAGCGTTTGAGTGCTTGCACTGTATTATATTATTATTATTTTTTGTTTTAAATATTTATCTGTTATTTTTTTTGTCAATTTTCGGCGACAATCGATTAATGACGTTTGTAATCGATAATCACAATTAGATGAGTAAACGACCAATTGTCGGATATAATCGATCATCGGTACCGTACATCACTAGTCGACATGCTAAAAGAAATATATGGCCACTTTTCACTGATCAAGAAAGATGCTGTGCAAGATCAAAATCTGAGCTAAGTTATAAAACGTCCAAAAGTTGTGACCTCATTGCCAAAGTTGCAAATTTCAGAAGTGATAGATCATACATAATCAAATGAATCACCCAAACACTTGACCTTTTCAAAGCATTTGACGAAAACTACAGAGATGAATTATAATTTTAGTTTTTAGATACATCAGGGCAAACAATGACTGAATGAGTGCAGGGCAATACAGTAAGAGTAACAAACATACCACATATATGCATATAAGCAGAAATGCATAACATATACATTTCTGATATAATTTAACAATCATAAATTTCGGCATAACCTCCGGCCATCGTCTTAGCTAGGGGGGCGTCCACTCGTCCTTTTGGACGGGCAGTTTTTAATAGGACGGGACGGGCCGAATTCTAGTGCACATGTAATGGACGGGCAAAAATTTGGCCAAAAAGTCGAGAACCGAAAATAAACCTAAATGTACTTTTCTCTAATTTCAGTCTGAAAGTGCCTCAAAATGCACTCAGATAACATCATTTTTTCCAAAATTTTCTGCATGGGGAGGAAATACACGCTCGCCCGTGGCGATTAAAACTAGCGGTGGGCGATGTGAACTGGTCGCCGAATCTCCCTCTTGGCAATCTGTAGGGTCTATAATATCGTCCAAGTTTTAAATCACAGATCGCATGCTGAAGTAACTATTAGGCCCTAAGTCAATAATAAAAGTCATTATTTTTTTATTTCACTTTAATATCTTTCTAAACCGAAAATAATATCACACAAAGAGTATTTGTATCCATCAACCACTATTTGAATATTGAAATAACCTGGGCGCCGCATCTAGCATGGCTGGTGTCGCTTAAACCTGTAGTGCTGACAATATGTGCCTAGTATGAATATGGCCCACACGTTTAAACTGTGAGCTGTGCAACGCTGCATTTGTTTCACCCCAGTATTCAGCGTGGTTTGAAGAGAAAATTAGCGGGAACGATGGCCACCCCATAATCCAAAACATGCCAATAAAATTTCAATGAAGTATAGCAGAAAACGAGCTACAGTACCTACAATCTGGTTGAATGTTGGTGATTTTAATGAGCTAAGTATTGGACTGATAAATCTAAGATTTAGTATAATTGCGAATATATCACGATTCTAGGGTGTTTCAGTCACAATGGCTTCATGCTGCACGCCACTGTCACAGGTTCAGCTACTCTGGTTCCCAGAGCCACACTACATGCACTACGCAGCGTGGCCGAGCTTCATGTAGCCTCTGGTATGCCCCAGTGGCGAATGTTTGTGACTTGTTGCTATTTTTAGATGAAAATAGGGTAATCCCCGAATTCAGACATTTTTGAAAAGTCACTTCCCCGGATGAAGAGTTGTTCACAGTATTGTATAAATTTACTCTCTGACGCATTTCCTATGACTTGACCCAGAAAATTATTCACGGCCTCAATAGCACAAACATGAAAGTCACGTGACTAAGAACCTTGGCCTCGACCAGGCCATAAATGAAATTGGCCGGGCTCGCCAGGCAAAGGTGCATACACATCTTGCTATATAATAGTCAGATTCACATCGACCAGGGTGAATGAATTTCGCTGATTTCCCAGCAACACAAGACATTGAATAAACGTAAGTTTTACGTTGGTGCAATGCCGTAGACGTTTTGCCAAAGTTGACCCAGTTTGCTTAGTAATTAGGCTATAACCAAACGTTTTAAAAAACAATTGCATGCTTCTTATGGCAAAACTGTTTTTTATGACTATGTAGATCTAACTATGTAAACTAGTTGTCTGAGTCAGGGAATTTTGTTAGGCAAGCTTTCACAAAAAAATGTTAGTAAACAACTTCCGCAGCATATCTCTGAAAGTACTTGTCCGATTGTCTTCAAATTTTACACACAACACTCCTAGGCGGTCTAGTTGTGCTTTTTGGGGTATTTGAACTTTGACCTACTTCTGGTTCAGAACTATGACCTATTTAGACGTTTTGACGCGCACTTCGTTTCCGGAGCAGATCTTGTACTGGGCCGATGACATTGCACATACATGTTCTCTAAGGTCCCTAGCTGTGCCTTTTCTGGTTTTTTTACCTTGAAGTTGACCCAGCACTTTGACCTAATTTATAACATCAGTAAGATTTTGCGGAATATCATGAAAACCGCTCAAGATAGCTACACCATTACTATAAAACAAATTGTGAGGTTTCAGGAGAGGATGCATCTTGAAAAATTTCATGTCGATAAAATTAAAAATGGCCGCCCATCGGCCATTATTCACCTCGTCAGGCCTGATATTGCGGAATATCATGAAAACCGCTCAAGATAGCTACACCATTACTATCAAACAAATTGTAAGGTTTCAGGAGAGGATGCATCTTGAAAAATTTCAAGCTGATAAAATTCAAAATGGCCGCCTATCGGCCATTATTCATCTCGACAGGCCTGATATTGCGGAATATCATGAAAACCGCTCAAGATATCTACACCATTACTATAAAACAAATTGTAAGGTTTCAGGAGAGGATGCATTTTGAAAAAATTCAACTCGAGCAAATTCAAAATGGCCGCCAATCGGCCATTATTCACTTTTACATGGCCGTTATTTGGTAAACTGTGCTAGATGGCTAGACCATTACTATAAAACAAAATGTGTGATTTCAGGAGAGGATGCACCTTGAAAGAATTCGACTCGATAAAATTCAAAATGGCCGCTTTTCGGCCATTATTCCCTTTCACATGGCAGATATTTGGTAAACCGTGCTAGATGGCTAGACCATCACTACAAAACGAAATGTGAGATTTCAGATGAGGATGCATCTTGAAAAAAATTGACTTGATCTAATTTAAAATGACCGCCTTTTCGGCCATTATTCATTTTCACATGGCCGATATTTGGTAACCCGTGCTAGATGGCTAGACCATTACTATAAAACAAAGTGTGAGTTTTCGGGGGAGGATGCACCCTGAAAATTTTTAACTCACGAATTCGAAATGTCCGACAATCAGCATTATTTACCTCTATAGGCCTGATATCAGGTAATCCGTGCTAGATAGCTAGACCATTACTATAAAACAAAATGTGACGTTTCGAGAGAGGATGCCTAAGTTTAAAAACTTTCGACTCAATTGAATTCAAAATGGTTGCCTATCGGCCACTATTTACTTTTACATTGTTGATATTTGGTAAACCGTGTTAGATAGCTGGACCATTACTATAAAACAAAATGTGAGATTTCAGGAGAGGATGCATCTTGAAAAAAATTGACTCGATCAAATTCAAAATGGCCGCCTATCGGCCATTATTCACTTTCACATAGCCGTTATTTGGTAACCATACTAGATGGCTAGACCATTATTATAAAACAAAATGTGATATTTCAGGAGAGGATGCATCTTGAAAAATTTCGACTTGATCAAATTCAAAACGGCCTCCTATCGGCCATTATTCACTTTCACATGGCCGATATTTGGTAAACCGTGCTAGATGGCTAGACCATTACTATCGAACGAAATGTAAGATTTCAGCTGAGGATGCATCTTGGTAAATTTTGACTATCAAATTCAAAATGGCTGCCTTTAGGCCATTATTCACTTTCACATGGCCGTTATTTGGTAAACAGTGCTAGATGGGTAGATCATTACTATAAAACAAAATGTGAGATTTCAGGAGAGAATGCATCTTGAAAAATATAAACTCGATCAAATTCAAAATGGCCGCCTATTGGCCATTATTCACTTTCACATGGCCGATATTTGGTAAACCGTGCTAGATGGCTAGACGATTACTATTGAATGAAATGTGAGATTTCAGCTGAGGATGCATCTTGATAAATTCTGACTCGATCAAATTCAAAATGGCCCCCTATCGGCATGATTTACTTTCACATGCCCAATATTTTGCAAACTGTGTTAGATGCTTGTCCATTACTATAAAACAAAATTTGAGGTTTCGGGGGAGGGTGCACCCTTACATTTTTCAACTAGTTTATATCGAATTCAAAATGACCGTAAATCAGCTATTAGTTACCTCGATTGGCCTGATATCCGGTAAACCGTGCCAGATAGGTAGTCCATTACTGGGATACTAATTAGGATCATTAATTTTAATGGAGGCTGGCAATCTCTGACAGACTGTCTAGTTCTTTTCTTACTCTTAGACTGAGCTTCTTAGACCTAGTTGTCTTGTGTCTTGATTTTTGACCTAGCCTAGGACTACATTAATAACCCTACACAAAATCACTTAAATCAAATTCTAATTCGTCGCGGGAGCTCCTGGACTTATGTAGTCTTGTTTAAATTAAATTTTCCAGCGGGTGCATATATCCATTTTTTCGTGGTGCGGCTGGTGTAGAGTGACGGATTGTGTGGAGCTGAGTGAAATACAGCTCCTCATCTAGACTATCCCTGATTTTTTTGTTAATGTGTTCTGTTAGTGAACGATTGTTGTACATGCTTGATTCTACACTGACAGAAGAAAATCATCCATAGTAGTCATACACCATAAACTGATGACATGTTTTGCTGCATTACTTGATGTGTTATAATTTAAAAAATCAACCTGTAGCAAAGTCAATGAAATTTTAATGTCCCAGTGCTTAGGCCTAGTCATTAAACTTCAAGCACAATACTAGGTCTACTCTAATACTCTCTGTTCATTTTATAATAGGCCCCTACAATATAAATCCTATTTTTCGCCACTCAGGGGTTAGATTTGGTCACCAATTATTGTAAGCTGCTCATACAGCGAGAAACACTATCAATAGGATGACCCTCAGTACCCTATCAACTGGATAACATATCATTTTTTTTGTCAAACAGACTTTAAATTATGACTACAATTCATTCAATAGGTGACAAGACTTGAATTATGAATTCAATCCTTTAACTACAGTACATGTACATGTAGGTTGGAAGACTTTTTGATCAACTTGTCGAAGTATACATGTAGTGCATATTTTATCATGTTTAAATGCACATACTATAAAATATAGTTCTTTATACGAGTGATATAGAAACAAACTAGGTACGGTTTCTGTAATTTAGGCTACATGAACAATAATGCTGTAAAAAACTAGCATTTCAGAAAATGTCCTACTATAGATTAAGGTGTTGAATACATGTATGATACGACTCGTATTTATATATCCATAATTTATTTTTAGGATTTGCAATATTTAGTATTTTAAATTCTACTTTGAGGAAATCATACAAAAAATATTTTCACATTTCACTGTTTACCTTATCTTCGCACATAAACGTCCATGCACTTATAAGTGAAAATCGACTGTTTTAGGCGTGGCTCTAAAAATAGTGTTCATTTATAAGTGCATGCACTTATATTCGGATACTACATGCATGTACTTATATTAAAAAATTAATAGGCGAGCTGATCTACTCTTTAACTCAACAATATACTGAAGGTTAGAATAATATTGATGTGTATTGACTTATAGATTTCCTTACTAGTATATCCTTAATAATTAAATAATTTACGATGTTGATCGCAAACACAAACTACAATATTATTTTTATTTATTAACGGGTAGAGAATTGCTCCATATTATAGATATGGGCCGACTGTTCAAGCCGTCTATGCAATAGTGCATGGGTATGATAGCTGAAATGAGGTGTTATATGACAGCTCAGGTAATGTCAACACCTATTACCTGGAGTCACTCCCTCAGGCTAACTTCGAAGCATAGAGCTGGAGAGACTCCCGCTCTATACGTCAAAGTAACAGTGACAGTAACAGCCAGTGATTACTGACATTAGTTTATTTTTATTTGAAACCACTTAAATAATAACGATTAAAAAGAATTTGAAGAAATCCTAAAATTATTTTTTATGTTCGACTATAAGTGGATGCACTTATTTTCGAAAACTAAGTGCATCTTCAAATATAAGTGCATGCACGTTAATGCGCGAGGATACGGTATGTCATTTTCCGTCATTAATGAAAACCATGTTTTATCATTTCCAATGCCACTTGTGGTGGACACAGTGAGCCTATCAGGGTTGGCAGGGTTTGACACAAACTTTTTTGAGCAGTGGTCCACAGGACCACCAGCTCAGAGAATCTGGTGGTCCTACAATTTTTCTGGTGGTCCTGAGAATAAAGTCTCAGCACACAAATTCATATGCGTATATCATTAAAAAGTGAGTGAGTTAAAAAAAAATTAATATGGCGATTTATAGCAAGCTTGATTTTAATATTACATTCATATCATTTGATACCAATTGATCTAGATTTGGTAACCATTTATTGTTTTAAAAACATTGAAATCGGGAAATATAGGCCTAAGTATAAAATGTAGTCCCTATTCTGGTAGTAGCAAGGCATATGATTGACTAAGTCTGTCAGCCTCCCCCCCCCCCCCCCCTCCAGCCTGATACTCCACATAGGATGTGCTGCTGGAGTAGGCTAAAGCGTTTTGGCAATGCTCAGGGAAGGTACTAGGACCCTATATTTGAATGTGAAATAAAAAAAGCCTGATGTTTTTAAAGCAATTTTTTTTATTTTTCATATTGATAGAGTAGGCGCTATGTCCTGATGATTACAAAATATATATGTTTATATAGGGGGGGGGGGGCTATATTTTTTCATTTAAATACTGCTGGATCGAGGGGTATTATGTCTGGTGAGACAATAAACAAGCAAAGTTCAAGGCTGATGGTAGAAGGGGCCTTTGTTTCCAGAGGGTGAGCTGGATGTTGTTATAGACTCCAGAAATTCAAACAAAATGGCCGCTCTTTATACTGTTCATACCAGCTTGATTCGAATTTTCAATTGTTTATCTTTTCCTAACTTCACCTTAAAAACCTATTAAAAGTGGCGGGCAGACACTTTTTCGGCGTCACAAATTGATTGTACACCACTAGTCTGACTAGACAGTCAGATGAGGGCAGGCAAACAACAAACTAGTGCCTCGCGTGTTTTTTCAATAGGCAGCTGGTCAGCCGGGCTGCATGGGCTGTGACCGGCGACCTATGGCTATGTGTAACACATTGTGGAGGTTGTCGTGTCATCCTCTCTGAGGCCGTGGATGGATGTATTTGCTTTACCCGAAATATCCAACATGGCGGTGACTGAGAGCGATCCCGACGCCAAGGTCCGAAAAATGTCCATAACTTTTTATTAGTAATGACTGTGCGACCTCTGACTCTGAGCTGAGCATGCAGGCATGGAACTGAAATGTTACTGATTCTAAAAAAAAATATTTTTGACCTGATTACTCCCCGATATTTTCCGATATGACAATCCAAAGAAATGTCCCACGATTTTGTATGCGGTCAATCTGTGGCTGAAACCTGTCCCTGGGGCTAATAGTGGAGGGTGGCGTTTGCTAACTACGTCAGCTGGGTTGATGGTCGATCTCGGCCTCAATAATTCATATCCCGCATGATTATGAACACTTATCTTTAGTTCCGTAAAAAGGGCGAGAGCGGATGGTCAATCTCGACCTCAATAGTTCATGCCCAGCATGATTATATTAAACACTTGTTTTGTTCCGTGAAAAGGGGCGAGAGCGGTACCGTGTTTCTTCGATTTTTTGGCCATGTTACGACTTTGCTTAGAGCTGAAAATTTTGGTGGTCCATTGGGCCACTGGGTTTGAATGTTCTGGTGGTCCGACATGATTTCTGGGGGTCTCGGACCACCGTCAGTGTCGAACGCTGGTTGGTTTCCATTCTGAACCATAGAATGTGAAATTAAATTCCCTTATTTTCCCCTAATCTGATGACAATGTTGAAATGTTGAAATAACATAGTATGATTTATCTCATCAGCGCAAATCCTTTAAGTCATTTAATCTGAGGTTAGTGGATCCAGCCAGTCCTGGCCACTTTTGTGGATCCAGCCAGCTCTGGTCCTCTTAGTGGATCCAGCCAACTGGTCCCCTTGGTGGATTCAACCAGAGCTGGTTTCTTTATTAGATCCAACCAGGGCTGGTCCACTTGGTGAATTATGCCAGTGCTGGTCCCTTAGTGGATCCTGCAGTGCTGGTCCCATTAGTGGATCCAGCGATAACTGGTCCCATAAGTAGATCCAATCACAGCTGGTCCTATTAGTTGATGCAGCCACAGCTTGTCCCATCAGGGGATCCAGCTACAGCTGGTCCCATTAATGAATCCAGTCGCAACTGGTCCCTTAGTTGATGCATATGTCTCTCCCATTAGACTGTAAAAGTGTGAATTATTTTTTTTTGCTCTTGGGGGGGGGGGGGGGGGGGTCCATCTGGCCTTTAGGCCTAATTGCTTATGCCATTGTGTTGCGTCTGTTGTCTGTCGTCTGGCCACAATTCACAAAAAATGCTTCTTCTCCCTCAATTCTTATATGATTTCAACTCTGTTTGGTTTGTTTGAAAGAGCTCGGGCCTATGCATTAAACATCTTCACGGATTTCAGAAATTTTCATTATTATTCAACTTATGACCCAATTAAGACCCAATTAGGGCACTCTGTCCACAATTCACAAGAAATGCTTCTCCTCTCTCAATTCTTATCCTATTTAAATTCTGTTTGGTTTGTTTCAAAGAGCTCGGGCCTCTGCATTAAACTTCCTCACGAATTTCTGAAATTTTAATTATTAATCAACTTATGACCTAATTAAGAACCAATTAGGGCACTCTGTCCACGATTCACAAGAAATGCTTCTCCTCCCTTATTTCTTATCCGATTTCAATTCTGTTTGGTTTGTTTGAAAGAGCTATGGCCTGTGCATAGAACTCACTCACGGTTTTCAGAAATTTTAATTATTAATTAACTTATAACCTAGAACTAAGACCCAATTAGGGCACTCTGTCCACAATTCACAATAAATGCTTCTCCTTCAATTCTTATCTGATTTCAATTTTGTTTAGTTTATTTGAAAGAAATCATGCATGTGCAATCGAACTGCCTTATTGATTTCAGAAATTTTAATTTGTAATCAACTTACCCTAATAGCTCCCTAGTTGTGCCTTTTCAGGTTTTTGGACCTTGCCCCTGAAGTTGACCCAGCACTTTGACCTAATTCATGACATCGGTAAATCCGGCTGAAATATTTTGCGGAATATCATGATAACCGCTCAAGATAGCTACACCATTACTATAAAACAAATTGTAAGGTTTCACTAGAGCATGCATCTTGAAAAATTTCAAGTCGATAAAATTTAAAATGGCCGCCTATCGGCTATTATCCACCTCAACAGGCCTCATATTGCGGGATAACATGAAAACCGCTCAAGATAGCTACACCATTACTATAAAATAAATTGTAAGGTTTTAGAAGAGGATGCATTTTGAAAAATTTCAACTCGATCAAATTCAAAATGGCCGCCTATCGGCCATTATTTACCTCGACAGGCTTGTTATTGGGTAAACCGTGCTAGATAGCTGAACCTTTACTATAAAACAAAATGTGAGATTTCAGAAGAAGATGCATTTTGAAGAAAATCGACTTGATTAAATTCAAAATGGCCGCTTTTCGGCCATTATTCACTTTCACATGGCTGATATTTGGTAAACCGTGCTAGATGGCTAGACCATTACTATAAAACAAAATATGAGTTCTCGGGGGTGGATGCGATGCACCCTGAAATTTTTTAACTCTTATCAAATTCAAAATGGCCGACAATCGGCATTATTTACCTCGATAGACCTGATATCAGGTAAACCGTGCTGGATAGCTAGACCATTACTCTAAAACAAAATGTGACGTTTCTGGAGAGGATGCCTTTTAAAAACTTTTGACTCAATCGAATTCAAAATGACCGCCTATCGGCCACTATTTACTTTCACATTGCTGATATTTGGTAAACCGTGTTAGATAGCTAGACCATTACTATAAAACAAAATGTGAGATTTCTGGAGAAGATGCATCTTGGAAAAAATTGACTTGATCAAATTCAAAATGGCCGCCTATCGTCCATTATTCACTTTCGCATAGCCGTTATTTGGTAAATCGTACTAGATGGCTAGACCATTACTATAAAACAAAATGTGAGATTTCATGAGAGGATGCATCTTGGATGCATCTTGAAAAATTTCGACTTGATCAAATTCAAAATGGCCTCCTTTAGGGCATTATTCACTTTCAGATGGTCATTATTTGGTAAACCGTGCTAGATGGCTAGACCATTACTATAAAACAAAATGTGAGATTTCAGGAGAGGATGCATCTTGAGAAATTTAGACTCAATCAAATTCAAAAAGGCCGCCTATCGGCCATTATGCACTTTCACATGTCCGATATTTGGTAAACCATGCTAGATGGCTAGACCATTACTATAAAAGAAAATGTGATTTTTAGGGGGAGGGTGCACCCTGGAAATTTTTAACTCTTATCAAATTCAAAATGGCCAACAATCGGCATCATTTACCTCGATAGGCCTGATATCAGGTAAACTGTGCTAGATAGCTAGACCATTACTATAAAACAAATAATTACTATAAAACAAAATGTGAGGGTTCGGGGGAAGATGCACCCTGAAATTTTTTAACTAGTCTATATCGAATTTAAAATGACCGTAAATCAGCCCTTATTTACTTCGATTGGCCTGATATCGGGTAAACCTTGCCAGATAGGTAGACCATTACTGGGATACTGATTAGGATCATTAATTTCAATGTAGGTTTGCAATCTCTGACAGACTTTCTAGTTCTTATCTTACTCTTAGACTATAAAGAGTTAGACCTAGTTGTCATGCGTCTTGATTTTTGACCTAGCCTAAGACTACAATAATAATTGACCTTTGATTTTGAGGCGATTATCAACTTTAATTGATTGCAGATGATAAGTTCAGTTGCCGGAAGATATCTCGCAAAGCGTTTGCTCGGTTGCTTTCATATTGATTGCACACACACATCCCTCAGGGGGTGTAGATGTGCGTTTGGGGGTTATAACCTTTGACCTAATTTTTAGCTCCCGCCGTCACCGTAGGTGAGCGAAGGGAGCTATGGATTCTACCTCCGTTTTTTTTTTTGCCTCTTCTTTTGCCTATAACTTTGTGAGAAAATAAGCTAGGATAACAATTTTTGGTATGTGGGTTACTTCCAGGTGGCTAATGGACGGGTTAAAATATTTTTAATCTGAATTCAATACGCAAGGTTGCAGAGGAGAAAATGATGATGTGACGGCGTTGGGCCGTCCGTAAACAATTCGTTTCCGGAGCATATCTCTGAAAGTACTTGTCCGATTGTCTTCAAATTTTACACACAACACCCCTAGGGGGTCTAGTTGTGCCTTTTGGGGTATTTGAACTTTGACCTACTTCTGGTTCAGAACTATGACCTATTTAGACGTTTTGACGCGCACTTCATTTCCGGAGCAGATCTTGAAAAGTACTGGGCCGATGACAGTCATATTGCACATACATGTTCTCTAAGGTCCCTAGTTGTGCCTTTTCAGGTTTTTGGACCTTGACCTTGAAGTTGACCCAGCACTTTTACCTAATTTATAGCATCGGTAAATCCGACTGAAAGATTTTGCGGAATATCATGAAAACCGCTCAAGATAGCTACACCATTACTATAAAACAAATTGTGAGGTTTCAGGAGAGGATGCATCTTGAAAAATTTCAAGTCGATAAAATTAAAAATGGCCGCCTATCGGCCATTATTCACCTCGACAGGCCTGATATTGCGGAATATCATGAAAACCGCTCAAGATAGCTACACCATTAATATCAAATAAATTGTAAGGTTTCAGGAGAGGATGCATCCTGAAAAAATTGAAGTTGATAAAATTCAAAATGGCCGCCTATCAGCCATTATTCACCTCAACAGGCCTGATATTGTGGAATATCATGAAAACCGCTCAAGATATCTACACCATTACTATAAAACAAATTGTAAGGCTTCAGGAGAGGATGTATTTTGAAAAAAATCATTTTGTCAAAGTTCAAAATGGCCAATCAGCCATTATTCACTTTCACATGGCCGTTATTTGGTAAACCGTGCTAGATGGCTAGACCATTACTATAAAACAAAATGTGTGATTTCAGGAGAGGATGCATCTTGGAAAAATTTGACTCGATAAAATTCAAAATGGTCGCTTATCGGCCATTATTCACTTTCACATGACCGTTATTTGGTCAACCGTGCTAGATGGCTAGACCATTACTGTAAAACGAAATGTGAGATTTCAGATGAGAATGCATCTTGAAAAATTCTGACTCGTTCAAATTCAAAATGGCCCCCTATCGGCCATTATTTACTTTCACATGCCCAATATTTTGCAAACTGTGTTAGATGTTAGTCCATTACTATAAAACAAAATTTGAGGTTTCGGGGGAGGATGCACCCTAAGTTTTTAACTAATTTATATCGAATTCAAAATGACCGTAAATCAGCTATTAGTTAATTCGATTGGCCTGATATCGGGTAAACCATGCCAGATAGGTAGACCATTACTGGAATACTGATTAGGATCATTAATTTCAATGGAGGTTTGCAATCTCTGACAGACTGTCTAGTTCTTATCTTACTCTTAGACTGGGCTTCTTAGACCTAGTTGTCTTGCGTCTTGATTTTTGACCTAGACTAGGACTACATTAACAACCCTATACAAAATTGCTTAAATCAAATTCTAATTAGGAGCGGGAGCTCCTGGACTTATGTAGTCTTGTTGCCATTTGATTTTGAGACGATTATGGACTTTAATTGATTGCGGATGATGAGTTAAGTTTCCGGACGATATCTCGCAAAGAGTTGACTGGATTGTTTTTATACTGCACACACACATCCCCCAAGGAGTGTAGATGTGCCTTTTGGGGGTTATGACCTTTGACCTAATTTTTTACCTTTGATTTTAAGGCAATTATTCACTTTAATTGATTGTGGATGATTAGTTCAGTTTCCGGACGATATCTCGCAAAGCGTTTGCTAGATTGTTTTTATACTGCACACACACACCCCTCAGGGGATGTAGATGTGTCATTTGGGTTTGTGACCTTTGACCTAATTTTTTAACTTAGATTTTGAGGCCATCATTGGCTTTAATTGATGGCAGGCGATAAGTTCATTTTCCGCACGATTGCTCGGAAAGCGTTTGCTGGAATATTTTCATATTGCCACACACATCTCTTTGGGGGGGGGGGGTGTAGATGTGCTTTTTGGGGGTTTGTGACATTTGACCTATTTTTATCCCCCGCCCGACGAAGTGGGGGCGGGGGATGTCCGTCCGTCCGGCCGTCCGTCCCGCATCCGGATGTCCGCATTTCGTTTCCGGTGCAGAACTCTGTAACCCATGCATGGATTTCTTTAATTTTTGACACACACATCCCTTAGGGGGTGTAGATGTGCCTTTTGGGGTTTTTGAAATTTTACCAGCTTAATTGGCAGACCATCGGCCATAACTAACTTTAATATGCCTGATATCTGACAAACCGTGCCATATAGCTAGACCATTACTACAAAACAAAATGTGCGGTTTCCGGTAGGGATATGCTCTGAAAATTTTCAACTTGATCAAATTAAAAAAGGCTGACTATCGGCTGTAATTAACTTTAATATGCCTGATATCTGACAAACCGTGCCATATAGCTAGACCATTACTACAAAACAAAATGTGCGGTTTCAGGTTGGGATATGCTCTAAAAATTTTCAACTTGGCAGACAAAAAACAAAAACGGCCAATTGGTATCAAAGTTTTTGAAACGTGCACAGGAGAAGCAAAGTGAGTTATCGTCTGAACTGTCTACAATCATCGTTTACGGCGAAGGGGTTCCCCCTTCCGAAACCCCAGAGGGGGGCTATGCCCCTTTCGAAACCCCAGAAATATAGTTTTAGAGCAGCCGTGCGCGAAAAATGGGTCACTTTTTAGGGTAAAAAATGTTTTTTTTGCTAGAGAAAAACACATAAAATTAAAATCTACCAAAAAAATTCAACATTGATAAGACAATAAATCTATTCACAGCATCAACCCTTGGAACAAAAATTCCATAGGATATGTACCAGTCCAATAAATACTATAAAACGAAATGTATGGTTTCAGTGAGGGATATATATATATATATATACCCTCTTTATGGCAACTTGCTCAAACTAAAAAAATGCTGACTTGCGACCAACATTGACTTCAATATCTGTAATATACACAGTAATCTAGATAGGTGGATCATTATTGTAGAACAGAATGTGAGACTTCAGTGAAGTATGCACCCTGTAAAAGTAAAATTTCTATCACGTGGGCTGGGCGGGGGATTATGATGGCCGGCTGGCCTCTTGTTTAACATTTGACTTTCAGGCTATTATTGACTTTAATTAATGGCGGGAGATGTCGTTAGCATCAGCACTTTTGTTTAACATGCACAAAAAAGTTTCCGAAAAAATATTGAGAAGTCCTTGAAAAGTCCTTGAATTTTGTATTTGAAAAATTGTGGGAACCATGGTGAAAAGCCTTGATAAATTTTATGAAATTCCACCCCTACTATCATTCTGATGAAATTCGGTTTTGTTTTTCAGATTTGCTTCAAGGTGATTACCACTATGGAGGCGGCTGTACACTCCTAAAGGTAACCTAAGTTCAATCCTAAAGGCGGCCTCGGCTGCACTTTCAGTTGAATTCTAAAAGCGGCTTCGGCTGCACCCTAAGTTGAATCCTAAAGGCGGCCTCGGCTGCACCCTAAGTTGAATCCTAAAGGCGGCCTCGGCTGCACCCTAAGTTGAATTCTAAAGGCGGCCTCGGCTGCACCCTAAGATGACTCCTAAAAGTGGCTTCAATCCGAGTTGATTCAAAAAATAAGTTGTTTCAGAAAATAAGATAATTCATAAAAAGCTTCAGAATATTTCAGATATTATTTTCTCAAAGTGTTCAGCTGAAAATTTATTTCTTTGGACTAACTTGTCTTATATGACTTCAATATGGGAAGAAAAAGTAGAAGAAGTTTAGCACAAAAGAGGAGATATGAAAAAAAAGAATTGCCATCAAATGTGAAAGAAACAAGTACTAGCACAAGGAGATATGAAAAGAAAGAATTGCCATCAAATGTGAAAGAAACAAGTACTAGCACAATAATTCAGGCATCATATAATCAACACAATAGTCGATATTCAAACGCATCAAGCGGGAAACAATGTGTTTGCAATGCGCTTATGTTCCATGCATACCATAGTGACAGAAAAGATCTTCAGTCTTTTGATTTGGACAGAATTTTAGATGAGGGTGATATAGTGTATCAAAATGTAATAGAAAACTTTGAACGCCAAGGAATGATTGCGCCAGATTTTTTGTGCACTGATGATTTGCCTCAAACTGTTTATACACGTACAGAATACAGTGTTGTGAAGGGCCAACCTATATTTAGACTTCTTTCTGATATAGAGACTGGATTAAATGATTGCTTTGCAAATGATGAAACAAGGGCTTTATTTATTGCTGGTGGATATTGCATAGCCATTTTCATTGAAGAAAACAGAACATGTGGTATATTCGATTCCCATGCAAGGAATGAGGCAGGATGTTCTGATCCAAATGGAAAAGCAATACTAATGCGTTTCCCAAATTTACAATTACTGAGTGCACAACTAGAAAGATTATTCACTAGCTTATGCATACCAAGAGATCTACAATATGATCTGCAACCGATAAAATTTATCAGAAAAGATGGTCTGAACCCAGAAAATGCAAATGATACCACACCAAGAACAACTACTGTCAATGCAAAGACTAATAAATTAAACAGGTGTGCGAAGAAGAAAACATATAGGAGGTTTCGGTACAATGACAAAATACATCAAGTGATAAAAAAGAATGACAGATTTAACAAAATAAAAAAAAAATGCAAGAATGATGTGATTTTGAGAACCAAAATACTACATGATGCTAGAAAAAGATATGCTTCAAACTTGGAACAACGATTAAATAAGCAGCAACAAATGAGAACAAAATATGCAGAGGCAAATGTTAGGAGAGAAAAGAAAAAACAAGATCAAGTTAGATATCAAAATAACCCTTCTTACAGAGAAAAAAAACGAAAAAGAGATACAGAAGCTTATGAGCTAAATCCTGTTTATAGGGAAACCCAAAAGAAAAGAATGATCTCAGCTTACCATAACAAACCTGAGTACAGGGAAAAGCTAATGAAAAGAATAATATCAGCATACCGTGATGATCCTGATTATAGGGAAAAGCAAAAAAAAAAAATGATCTCAGCATACCGTGATGATCCTGATTATAGGGAAAAGCAAAAAAAAAAAATAATCTCAGCATACCGTGATGATCCTGATTATAGGGAAAAGCAAAAAAAAAAAATCATTTCAGCATACCGTGATGATCCTGATTATAGGGAAAAGCAAAAAAATAGAATTATCTCTGCTTACCATGATGATCCTGAATTTAGAAAACAAAACAAAGAGAGATACACAAGTGCATACAAAAATAATTCAAGCTTTAAAGTTAGTGAAAGGAGACGATATTTCCTCAATTACAGAAGGAATGTTAATTTTCAAAATCTGCATAAAAATCGCTGTGCATTAAGAATAAGAAGAAAATATCATGTTGACAGATGTTTCAGAAACAAAAAGAAACAACAAGCCAAACATAACAGACAACAGAGAAAACAAAAGCTGATCAATATGGACCTTGTAAAGACTTTCAGACAAAAAATAAAATCTGGACCTACATTTGTTTGTACTGTATGCCACAGGGCCTTGTTTGAAAGACAAGTTCAATTATGTCGACATGAAAAATACAACAAAACCATAAGTGACACTTTCTTGACTGGTGATTATGTCCATGAATGTTCTCGAGAATGTGCAGAAATCTGCCCTAGAAATAAAGAACACATATGTACTTGCTGTAACTCTGCATTACTGAAGCGAAAAATGAGTTCAATAGCATCCTGTAATAAATTAGCACTCTTGCCAATTCCTGTTGATCTCCAAGGTCTTAATGTGCTTGAAAGACATGTAATAGCAAAGTTTATTCCATTTTCAAAAATTATTGATTTGCCTAAGGGAAAACAAAGACAAATTCACGGTCCAGTAATTTGCGTTCCCGCACAAGTTGAAACAACTGTTCAGTCACTACCAAGATCAGCAAATGAGTCTCAGTTTTTGAAAGTGAAATTGAAGCGTCGCTTGCAATACAAAGGTCACTTCCAATATCAAACTTTAAATGTGAACAAGGTGAAAAAGGCATTAAAGAAACTAATTGAGATTCATTCTGAATATTCTAACATTCATATAGACAACTCTCCTGAGGTTATTTCACAGACTAATGATGCCAGAAGAAATAGGGAAGATACAGATGTTGAATCACCTGAAATAATTTCACAGACTGATGATACTCAAGGTTATGTGGAAGACACAGATGTTGAATCTCTTGATGAATCGAATAATTCAGTAACAAATGTTGAGAATGAAGTAGATCAATCACAATCTGAGGATTCAGCTCAAGGACCTTACTTAGATACATGTATTCAACCCAGTGATATCGGACAAGAAGTGTTAGCATATGACAACAATGTGTATTGTATTGCTCCAGCAGAAGGAAATAAACCAGCTAGTCTTTTTTCAATTCCGAAAATTGAAGCAATGGCATTTCCAGTACAGTTCCCTGATGGAAAAAACACATTTGATGAAGATAGAGAGCTGAAGCTGGCCCCCAGTAGATATTTTCACTCACGCTTATTCAATGTTGACAACAGATTTGCAAAAGATACAAATTATATATTCTTTGCACAATTCGTAAATGAGATCTACCAAGCACAATCCAAGATAAGCATTCAGCTAAGGAAAGGAAAACCATTCAGGAGAGATGGCCGCAAAATAAAATCTAGTATGCTGAAAAACAAGAATGAAATTCAAAATATGATCAGTAAAAATGAAGGAACACGTTTTATGGAACCATTAAGAGGCACACCTGCATATTGGGAAAGAACAATGAGAGATTTATTTGCAATGCTACGTCAGCTTGGAACACCAACATTCTTTTGTACATTCAGTGCAGCTGAAATGAGATGGCCAGAAGTGATAACTGCTATTAAATCACAACAAGGAGAATCTGTTATATTTGATGAATTAGATTGGATGGCAAAATGTGAAATTCTCAGAAGCAATCCTGTAACAACAATGAGGATGTTTGATCACAGAGTTGATCTTTTTCTGAAAAATGTGATACTGTCTGCACAAAATCCTATTGGAGAAGTTATCGACTATTTCTTTAGAGTTGAATTTCAACAACGAGGTTCACCACATATACATTGCCTGTTCTGGATCAAAGATGCCCCAGTGTTTGATAAAGATACTGATGAAGATGTGTGTGAATTTGTTGACCAATTTATCACCTGTGAACTTCCATCGATGCACAATGATCCTGAACTATACAAAATTGTCACAGAAGTGCAATCTCACAGTAAAAACCACTCAAAATCCTGTAAAAAGGGCAAAAGGGAATGTAGATTTGGGTTTCCAAAAGCACCAACAAAGAATACAATTCTTACCCGAAGTATTGACCCAGACAATGAAGACGAAACAAACAATGCAAAAGAAACTCTAAAGAAAATATGGGCATTAATGACAGACAAGGATCTTGTACTTTCTAATCTAGATGATTTACTTCAAAAAGCTGATGTGTCCTATGAAGATTATGTCAAAGCTATTAAGAACATAGCCAAATCTACACAGATTGTCATGAAAAGAGATCTAAAGGATGTATGGATTAATGGTTACAACGAAGTATTGCTAAGGGCATGGAATGCAAACATGGACATCCAGTACATTCTTAATCCATATTGCTGCATTATGTACATAGTTAGCTATATAACCAAATCTGAGAAAGAAATGAGTGCCTTCTTAAAAGCTATTGCTTCTGATTGCCCTGAAATGGACTTACCAGCAATGAAGAAAGTTATGTATGGTTATTCCCAAAATAGAGAGATTAGTGCCCAAGAAGCTGTTACACGCACTTGTGGTTTGAAAATGAAATCTTCTTCAAGAGATGTTGTTTTTGTGCCAACAGATGATAACAATGTACGTCTGAGTTTGCCAAGTAGCGTCCTTGAAGGAAGGGATGATGATTCTGATGATATCTGGATGACTAGTCGTATAGATCGATATAAAGCACGACCAAATGAATTAGAAAATGTATTTTATGCAGAATTCTGTTCACTGTATAGAATCGTCTATCAAAAAACAAAAAATTCATTGTGTTTACAGAATAATTGCAAAGGTTATATTCTGAAAAGAACCAGAGGAAAACCTGCAGTGATAAGATACGCAAGATTTTCTGAACAAAAGGACCCTGAAATGTTTTATTGTACACTTTTGAAATTGTACTTACCATTTCGTACTGAGAGACAACTGAGAACAAGAGGATTTCCAACTTATCAATCCTTTTATGAGGGAGCTTCTGTTAAACTCACGAACAGCACAAAAGTTCAAAAAGTGTCAGATATAATTTTAGAAAATAGAGAGACCTATGACAAATATGATAACTCAATCCAAGATGCACTTCAAGCATATGAGGAATGTGGAGAAAATCTTGAAGATGCATGGTCATCATTAGCCCCATCCAATGAAGTTGAACGTATTGAATGTGAAATAGAAAGAGAATCAGTTGATAATGAGGAAAATCAAGAAATAAGTAGTGTGCCTGATTTAGAACCTGCAAATAGTAATACAACTTCTGCTTTACCTCTGATCCAAGTTATCTTGCCATCTTCAATTGATCTTCGAAAAATGTATCAGAATATGAATGAAAAACAGGCATCTGAGTTTTACTTTGTAAGAGATTGGTGTCAACAGTATGCTGCCGGTAAAGAACCCAGACCATTTTATCATTTCATTACTGGTGGTGCAGGTACCGGAAAATCACATTTGATAAAATGTATTTATGCAGAAGCAACTAAAATTTTACGAACAATGCCAGAGCTTGTGGAAGAGAGTGACATTTCAACACCAACTGTTCTTTTGAGTGCGTTTACAGGCACTGCTGCTTTCAATATTCAAGGAAATACTCTACATAGCATTTTTAAAATTAATCCACGAACAAAAACCGGTCTTGGTTCAGAGCTTGATAAATTGAGATACCAGCTAGGTCACTTGAAGATCCTTATTATAGATGAGATATCTATGGTTGGCAAACAGTTATTTTCATGTGTGGAAGAAAGACTATGCCAAATTAATGGAACAAAGACGAAACCTTTTGGTGGTGTATCAATCATAGCAGTTGGAGACTTCCAGCAACTCCCACCAGTTCGTAGTGGAAAACCCTTATGTCTATCAGATTCGTATTCAATTGATTTGTGGAATAAACTCTTTGAAATAACTGAATTAAGTGAAATAATGCGCCAAAGACAAGATGTTGAGTTTGCACAGCTTTTGAACAGATTGCGCTACAAATCCAAGAAAGATATGTTGGATGAAAATGACAGGATGTTATTATCTGAGGTGACTAAATCACAAGAGGACTGCCCTATTGATGCTTTACATATTTATTCGAGAAACAAAGATGTTAATGAACATAACACTAATATTCTCTTCAAAAAATTCTCCAATGTACTTACACTTGATGCTAATGATTACAAAAAGGACCCTAGAAGTGGAAAAATGAAGAAATGTGATAATCCTTTTGTGGGAACCAACAGTGATTTAAAAGATTGTTTACTTATAGCGATAGGTGCAAGAGTTATGCTAACACGTAATATTGATGTTTCTGATGGTCTCGTCAATGGCTCATTTGGGACTGTAGTTGAATATAGACAATCACCAAAAGAGATTATCTTTATAAGTTTTGACTCAAAAGATGCTGGGGCTAAGCACAAGATAAACATTCCTGGTAAATCTGAGATGGCTGTATGCATTGAAAGACATGAAGAACAATTAGACAACAAGAGAACAATCAGTAGACGACAATTCCCAATGAAATTAGCCTATGCATGTACAGTCCACAAAGTACAAGGAATGACAATGACGAATGCTGTTGTTTCACTAGATCATATGTTTGATTCAGGTATGGCGTATGTGGCTCTAAGCAGGACAACTTCACTTAATGGCCTCCATATTGTCAATTTTGATGAAAAAGGTATTTATTGCAATGATGCTGTAAAACATGCCACTGAGAATATGACTCCAATCAGCTTTCGTAAATGTAGACCTTTATTAACACAGATATCAGAACATTCTACGTGTACAGAGGACAACCGTTTGACAATAGTTCATCATAACACAGAGCGTCTGCAAAGTCATATAATTGATTTAAAGAATCACCATGAACTCGCACTTGCTGACATTTTATGCCTCACAGAGACATTTTTGAAAGGACAAAATCTACCAGAATGTCTAAACATACCTGGATACAAATTGGTACACAAAAACAGAGAAGAGTCTTACAACTCAGAACAAAATATGATCTTGAAAGATGGTGGTGGTATTGCAATATATATCAAAGAAAGCCTACAGTTTGAAGTGATAAGAGATGTTGGTGAAGTGACAGATCTTGAGTTTTTAGGAATTAAAATAGAAAATCAAGTTGATTCCATTGTAATGGCAATGTACAGACCGCCAACATATTCTATTAAGAATTTCATTCAGAATCTCAAGAAATTAATGAATGGCATAGATGTGGATGTGAGAAATATTATTATTTGCGGTGATTTTAATGAAGATTTACTCTCTGCCAACAACAAGCCAATCTTCAACTACTTGACAAGTTTGGGATACAAGCAATTAATAAAAGAAGCTACGACAGAGAAAGATAGTCTACTTGATCCTATGTATGTATTGGAAAGAAATTTATCAAATGTGACAGCAGTAGGAGTAATACCCACCTATTATAGCTACCACGATGCAGTCTTTTGTATAGTTGATCAACATTGATTTGACATCAGATTATACTCTACCAAAGAAATACTCAACATCTGAGTTTTAAACTTGTATTTGTATTTGAACAAAATGTTCATACTTGAACAAACCTTCACATTGTCATTTTTAATTCATTGTCAATCTATGGTAAATGATACTATAACATAATGCCAGATGCAATGTAAAGAAAACTAAAGTTTTACAGATCTGTTTGTAATGTAGATGATACTAAATCTGCAGTTCAAAGAGCCAAGACAACCTGTTCAAGTAACAGACATTGATAGTAATTTGACCAAGAATGGCTTTATCAGCAGCCATTACTTCAATAAAGATTTTCTATCACCAACCAACAAATATTCAACCACGAGAAAATCAAGTTATTACATGATGTCACCTGCAACAAACATACTGTACTGGTACCATGTAAATTTATTAGAAACACATTTTATCACAGGGATAGTAATGCATGCCCACTGCAATTTGTGAGGTTCAAAAGAAATCTAATAATATTGATTCAGTAAAATTCATACCACAGATACAATGTTTCAAGTAAGCTTACATACGGATATACATGTTGATTTATTGATCAAATTAATCAGACAAGTTGATCAAAAATCAGATATTGAACATCTGGTCAATGTAGCCTGGTGAACATCCACTTAATTATTCCATCATTCTCAGTTATATCTAGATATGCAGCAAACTTATTCACAATTTGAAATAATTATTGAATGCCGTAAATATAAAGGATATGTCATGAGGAATATTATCAACTGTCAAGATTTCAATAAAGATCTAAATAAAATTTAGTTTATGGTATGTAGCCCTCCACTGCATACTGTGACTAGTGAGTCAATGAATATCGCATTACTTAATGGTTTCTGAACAAGCATGACAATATTTTAAATACAATTGGTCTAGAATGACGACTGGTGAGAAGTACTTCAACACTGAGAACTGAATACTTCTGCTTTACAATCTAGTTTACGGTATGTAGACCTCCACTGCGTACTGTGACTAGTGAGTGAATGAATATAGCATTACTTAAAATGGTTTCTAAACAAGCATGGAAATATTTTGAATACAATTGGTCTAGAATGACTACTGATGAGAACTACTGCAACGCTGAGAACTGAATACTTCTGCTTTACAATCTAGTTTACGGTATGTAGACCTCCACTGCGTACTGTGACTAGTGAATGAATATCACGTTACTTAAATCAATCACTAACTTTGCAAATTACTACAGAAACCAATCGCTAACGTTTGCAAACTACTACAGAAATGCACAAGAAAATTCCTAAGTATATATTGTCATTTTTAAATAATCTGGATTTTGTTGTAATATAGTACCTAAAAAATGAGGAAAACAAATTTCGCAGATTCTCAAATTGAAATGTGTATCATACAAATGCTGCACTTAAAAAGTGATTAGAAAACTTGGTCAAGTAACAGATTTTGATAGTAATTCAACCAATGGAGTAGTACATCCACTTCATTACATCTTTGTAACATTTTATAGATAGCCAACATCTACTAGCAGAATCTTTTAATGAATAGCATATTTACAGCTTAATGAGGCAAGCTTTTCAAATACAGGTAGCAAATAATGATCATCTAGTGCATGAAGTATGAAGTATAACGTCAACTTAATTCCAGAATTGTATCAATGTTACCTACATATATTATCCGAATTTCAATTAATGAATGGGGAATGTTTTCACCTGTGACTATTTCAATAAAGATTTTTTTTCACAGCAAACCAATATTCTACCACTTAGGTAAGCATCCAGTTAATGCATAATAGTACATGAGACAAATAAACTCTACTCTTGGATGTATTGGAAACATATTTACGTATTACAGGAGAATAATACACACTGTAACTCTTCCAGTTCAAGAGGAATCTAACCATAATGATGCTGTAAAATATACCACAGGAACTATGCATCTACATCTACAGCTTACAGATTGATCTATGAAAGAGTGTTCAGACGAAGAAAATAAATAAATTTAAAACGGTGAAAATAATACCTTCTAACTATAGCTGTCATGATAGTTTTTTGTATGAATGAACAGCCTTGATGAAAGAAATGTGTAATTAAAGTTGATTTGAGTTGTATATTAATCAATTTTTGCTAACCTCCACAGAAATGCACAAGAAAATTCCTCATATTTCACACATATTGATTCTGAAAAATGCATACCACAGAAACGATACTTCCAGTAACCTTATATGTTGATTTATTGATCAATGTGATCAGACAAGTAGATCAAAAATGAGATATTGTACATCTACTGATCTAGTCAATGAAGTGAACATCCAATTAATTATTCTATTATTCTCAGTTATATTTAGATATGCAGCAAACGTATTCACAGTTTGAAATAATTATTGAATGTCGTAAATATAAAGATATGTCATGAAGAATATTATCAGAGTCTGAAGATTTCAACGAAGATCTAAATACATCTAGTTTACGGTATGTAGACCTCCACTGCGTACTGTGACTAGTGAGTGAATGAATATCGCATTACTTTATAGGTTTCTGAACAAGCATGGAAATATTTTGAATACAATTGGTCTAGAATAACTACTGATGAGAACTACTGCAACCCTGAGAACTGAATACTTCTGCTTTACAATCCAGTTTACGGTATGTAGACCTCCACTGCGTACTGTGACTAGTGAATGAATATCACGTTACTTAAATCAATCACTAACTTTGCAAATTACTACAGAAACCAATCGCTAACGTTTGCAAACTACTACAGAAATGCACAAGAAAATTCCTAAATATATATTGTCATTTTTAAATAATCTGGATTTTGTTGTAATATAGTACCTAAAAAATGAGGAAAACAAGTTTCGCAGATTCTCAAATTGAAATGTGTATCATACAAATGCTGCACTTAAAAAGTGATTAGAAAACTTGGTCAAGTAACAGATTTTGATAGTAATTCAACCAATGGAGTAGTACATCCACTTCATTACATCTTTGTAACATTTTATAGATAGCCAACATCTACTAGCAGAATCTTTTAATGAATAGCATATTTACAGCTTAATGAGGCAAGCTTTTCAAATACAGGTAGCAAATAATGATCATCTAGTGCATGAAGTATGAAGTATAACGTCAACTTAATTCCAGAATTGTATCAATGTTACCTACATATATTATCCGAATTTCAATTAATGAATGGGGAATGTTTTCACCTGTGACTATTTCAATAAAGATTTTTTTTCACAGCAAACCAATATTCTACCACTTAGGTAAGCATCCAGTTAATGCATAATAGTACATGAGACAAATAAACTCTACTCTTGGATGTATTGGAAACATATTTACGTATTACAGGAGAATAATACACACTGTAACTCTTCCAGTTCAAGAGGAATCTAACCATAATGATGCTGTAAAATATACCACAGGAACTATGCATCTACATCTACAGCTTACAGATTGATCTATGAAAGAGTGTTCAGACGAAGAAAAAAAAAAATTTAAAACGGTGAAAATAATTCCTTCTAACTATAGCTGTCATGATAGTTTTTTGTATGAATGAACAGCCTTGATGAAAGAAATGTGTAATTAAAGTTGATTTAAGTTGTAATTAATCAATTTTTGCTAACCTCCACAGAAATGCACAAGAAAATTCCTCATATTTCACACATATTGATTCTGAAAAATGCATACCACAGAAACGATACTTCCAGTAACCTTATATGTTGATTTATTGATCAATGTGATCAGACAAGTAGATCAAAAATGAGATATTGTACATCTACTGATCTAGTCAGTGAAGTGAACATCCACTTAATTATTCTATTATTCTCAGTTATATTTAGATATGCAGCAAACGTATTCACAGTTTGAAATAATTATTGAATGTCATAAATATGAAGATATGTCATGAAGAATATTATCAGAGTCTGAAGATTTCAACGAAGATCTAAATACATCTAGTTGACGGTATGTAGACCTCCACTGCGTACTGTGACTAGTGAGTGAATGAATATCGCATTACTTTATAGGTTTCTGAACAAGCATGGAAATATTTTGAATACAATTGGTCTAGAATAACTACTGATGAGAACTACTGCAACCCTGAGAACTGAATACTTCTGCTTTACAATCCAGTTTACGGTATGTAGACCTCCACTGCGTACTGTGACTAGTGAGTGAATGAATATCGCATTACTTAAAATGGTTTCTAAACAAGCATGGAAATATTTTGAATACAACTGGTCTAGAATGACTACTGATGAGAACTACTGCAACGCTGAGAACTGAATACTTCTGCTTTACAATCTAGTTTACGGAATGTAGACCTACACTGCGTACTGTGACTAGTGAATGAATATCACGTTACTTAAATCAATCACTAACTTTGCAAATTACTACAGAAACCAATCGCTAACGTTTGCAAACTACTACAGAAATGCACAAGAAAATTCCTAAATATATATTGTCATTTTTAAATAATCTGGATTTTGTTGTAATATAGTACCTAAAAAATGAGGAAAACAAGTTTCGCAGATTCTCAAATTGAAATGTGTATCATACAAATGCTGCACTTAAAAAGTGATTAGAAAACTTGGTCAAGTAACAGATTTTGATAGTAATTCAACCAATGGAGTAGTACATCCACTTCATTACATCTTTGTAACATTTTATAGATAGCCAACATCTACTAGCAGAATCTTTTAATGAATAGCATATTTACAGCTTAATAAGGCAAGCTTTTCAAATACAGGTAGCAAATAATGATCATCTAGTGCATGAAGTATGAAGTATAACGTCAACTTAATTCCAGAATGGTATCAATGTTACCTACATATATTATCCGAATTTCAATTAAAGAATGGGGAATGTTTTCACCTGTGACTATTTCAATAAAGATTTTTTTTCACAGCAAACCAATATTCTACCACTTAGGTAAGCATCCAGTTAATGCATAATAGTACATGAGACAAATAAACTCTACTCTTGGATGTATTGGAAACATATTTACGTATTACAGGAGAATAATACACACTGTAACTCTTCCAGTTCAAGAGGAATCTAACCATAATGATGCTGTAAAATATACCACAGGAACTATGCATCTACATCTACAGCTTACAGATTGATCTATGAAAGAGTGTTCAGACGAAGAAAATAAATAAATTTAAAAAGGTGAAAATAATACTTTCTCACTGTAGCTGTCATGATTAAGTATTTTGTAGGAGTGATCAACCTTGATGAAAGAAATAAGTAATAAATATTAAGGTGCTCTACACTTTATTGCCTAATATTTCAAAATTATTTGTTCCCTTTGAAGATATTTTTATTATTATTAATTTGTTATAAATCCTTGTGTAGATTCTCTCTTGTAAATTCTATTTGAAGCATTCTTTAAATATTAACACATGAAGTGGCGGGTTTGTTTTGGTGTGACAAATCCGTTTTAATTACTCGCAATTATTATACTATGGGGGTAGGGACCGAAGCCCCCTTATTGTGTACCCATGCTCAGATACAAAAAAAACAATGCTTGAATTTGTAGCATTCAAGCTTAGAAAGACAATTGGTGTAATTTTAAGGTTGGAGTGGAACACATCATGTATTTTGTATGTAAACACATTGAAACCTCAAGGGGATGATATTTATCAGAGTATGGTTCAGCTAAAGTTTGCTAAATATTTTGTTGAAGAAATTATTAAGTATATTAAGCATTATGATTATATTATGATAAGATAAGGCCACTATGAATAATAAAAGAAATTAACAGGAGAAAAAAGCAAAATTAAGAGGGGAAACTATATTAAAAAAAAACTTTGGACCTACTTCTTGAAAAGTTAATGATCGCAACAAAAACACTTTGGACCTTTTTCTGAAAAGTAACATGTGTTTTTGGTAATGGACACTCAGTCTTAAGCTAATCCACACACTTATTTAAAACAGTGTGGCCTCCTAATTAGATAATGTAAAAACATATGCCAAGATATAAAATAATATAATTTCACAAGTAAAATGTTTATAATGTTCATCCCTTTTTTAGTAGAATTATTTTATTTCACATAGTGAATGAGTTGCTTATTAATTATAATAGAGTTTGCTACTTTTGTTTCTATGAGCAAACTGTGACTGTGTTTCTTAACAAAATTATGCATCATTAAGGGTGTCTTCCTTGGAGCATGGGTACTACTGAATAAAGGGGCATTGCTCTCCACCCCCTATTCAAGTTTTTAAACACCAAACATTTTTGGGGGAGGTGACAGTTACCTTCTCGTGGTCTCCCCTGTGAGTAACATATTGTAACTTGACATGACAAAATGTTGAGAAACCTTATGTGAAGCTAAATACTGTCCTTTCAATTGTCTCAAAAATGATCAAACAGGCAACACAAGCCAGATTAAAATAATGTATGTTTTTTATGATATTGCATTTGTAAAAAAAACGTAATAATAATGTACAGTTCCATCAGCACAAGGGTAAGCATCCTGCATGCCATGTAGAAGCTTATAATCATTTGACGCCGCCTTTTGTTGATGACTATGCAATTCTCAATACTCATTATTTGGACAATTTTATTTATGTTTACATGAGTGACCATCACATTTACTACAAGTACTAGTTGTAACATGTTTTTTCACTGATTACTCTAAAAGTACTATTTTCTAGTCGTCCACCAGCAAACCAGCAAATTTCACAAAATTGTAATGAAATTTCCAAAGCTGGGCTATTTGACATGTAATCAATTGAGGGCTTAAAAGAGAGTTCAGCTTCAATCAAAATAACAGTTTAATAATGGAACGTAATGATTTTTGTTATTTACTACATCTATATTATAGAATATTAAAACTAAACCATATTTTTAAATGCAATTTTCAGGTGGTTTGCATTAAATAATTTTAATCTGAGTCTTCTGATCAGCAAGAGGCATGGTTGTGCTGGAAGGTTCTTTGAGTTCTTTAGTTTACAGAATCCATAAAGCCTACTTTTGCCTGTGTTATGGGACCGGTCCTAATTAGCTCCTGCCGTCACCGTAGGTGAGACGGAGGGAGCTATGGATTCTACCCCCGTTTTTTTTTGGCCTCTTCTTTTGCCTATAACTTTGTAAGAAAATGAGCTAGGATAACAATTTTTGGTATGTGGGTTACTTCCAGGTGGCTAATGGACAGGTTGAAATATTTTTAATCTGAATTCAATACGCAACGTTGCAGAGGAGAAAATGATGATGTTACGGCGTTGGGCCGTCCGTAAACAATTTGTTTCCGAAGCATATCTCTGAAAGTACTTGTCCGATTGTCTTCAAATTTTACACACAACACCCCTAGGGGGTCTAGTTGTGCCTTTTGGGGTATTTGAACTTTGACCTACTTCTGGTTCAGAACTATGACCTATTTAGACGTTTTGACGCGCACTTCGTTTCCGGAGCAGATCTCGAAAAGTACTGGGCCGATGACAGTCATATTGCACATACATGTTCTCTAAGGTCCCTAGTTGTGCCTTTTCAGGTTTTTGGACCTTGACCTTGAAGTTGACCCAGCACTTTGACCTAATTTATAACATCGGTAAATCCGACTGAAAGATTTTGCAGAATATCATGAAAACCGCTCAAGATAGCTACACCATTACTATAAAACAAATGTTGAGGTTTCAGGAGAGGATGCATCTTGAAAAATTTCAAGTCGATAAAATTAAAAATGGCCGCCTATCGGCCATTATTCACCTCGACAGGCCTGATATTGCGGAATATCATGAAAACCGCTCAAGATAGCTACACCATTAATATCAAATAAATTGTAAGGTTTCAGGAGAGGATGCATCTTCAAAAATTTGAAGTTGATAAAATTCAAAATGGCCGCCTATCAGCCATTATTCACCTCGACAGGCCTGATATTGTGGAATATCATGAAAATTTCTCAAGATATCTACGCCATTACTATAAAACAAATTGTAAGGCTTCAGGAGAGGATGCATTTTGAAAAAAAACAATTCGTCCAAGTGCAAAATGGCCGCCAATCGGCCATTATTCACTTTCACATGGCCGTTATTTGGTAAACCGTGCTAGATGGCTAGACCATTACTATAAAACAAAATGTGTGATTTCAGGAGAGGATGCATCTTGAAAAAATTTGACTCGATTAAATTCAAAATGGCCGCTTATCGGCCATTATTCACTTTCACATGGCCGTTATTTGGTCAACCGTGCTAGATGGCTAGACCATTACTGTAAAACGAAATGTGAGATTTCAGATGAGGATGCATCTTGAAAAAATTTGACTTGATCAAATTTAAAATGGCCGCCTTTTCGGCCATTATTCATTTTCGCATGGCTGATATTTGGTAAACCGTGCTAGATGGCTATACCATTACCTGATTACTATAAAACAAAGTGTGAGTTTTCGGGGGAGGATGCACCCTGAAAATTTTTAACTTACGAATTCAAAATGGCCGACAATCAGCATTATTTACCTCGATAGGCCTGATATCAGATAAACCGTGCTAGATAGCTAGACCATTACTATAAAACAAAATGTGACGTTTCCAGAGAGGATGCCTTTTAAAAACTTTCGACTTAATCGAATTCAAAATGGCCGCCTATCGGCCACTATTTACTTTCACATTGCTGATATCTGGTAAACCGTGTTAGATAGCTGGACCATTACTATAAAACAACATGTGAGATTACAAGAGAGGATGCATCTTGAAAAAAATTGACTCGATCAAATTCAAAATCGCCGCCTATCGGCCATTATTCACTTTCACATAGCCGGTTTTTGGTAACCGTACTAGATGGCTAGACCATTACTATAAAACAAAATGTGAGATTTCAGGAGAGGATGCATCTTGAAAATTTTTGACTTGGATCAAATTCAAAATGGCCTCCTATCGGCCATTATTCACTTTCACATGGGCGATATTTGGTAAACCGTGCTAGATGGCTAGACCATTACTATAGAATGAAATGTGAGATTTCAGCTGAGGATGCATCTTGAAAAATTCTGACTCATCAAATTCAAAATGGCCCCCTATCGGCCATTATTTACTTTGACATGCCCAATATTTTGCAAACTGTGTTAGATGTTAGTCCATTACTATAAAACAAAATTTGAGGTTTCGCGGGAGGATGCACCCTAAGTTTTTAACTAATTTATATCGAATTCAAAATGACCGTAAATCAGCTATTAGTTAACTCGATTGGCCTGATATCGGGTAAACCGTGCCAGATAGGTAGACCATTACTGGGATACTGATTGGGATCATTAATTTGAATGGAGGTTTGCAATGTCTGACAGACTGTCTATTTCTTATCTTACTCTTAGACTGGGCTTAGTAGACCTAGTTGTTTTATATTGTATTCAAAATCTGGACTTGTTGATTCCTGGGGACACTAATTTTATGTAAAAATACCCATTTTTTTTGTTTTACCCATTCATGGTTTATGCAAAAATATTTCAGCGTTGTAAGGGTTAGTAGACCAAAATCTAAATCTGTCAGTATTTTGAGGTTTAAAACTAGATAATTTTTTAGGCGCCCAAACTTCCTGTGCCTTCTTGGCACAGGTCCCTCTAGTTATACATATTATAGCAT
>CAXHKU010000524.1:0-15000 GCA_964017125.1 Flabesymbios commensalis
GGCCATTTTTTTATCACTAAGTTCACAATGGGGGTACCGCACCCCACTGAACTGCTATGCAATGCATGGCAGTGCAGTGGCGGCACTACTGTGCAATGCAGTGGCCGCAGTGCAGTCCCACTGCATCCATATTCAGAAAAAAACAATAATTATTATAATCAAAGACAGACAGACAGACAGACAGACAGACAGACAGACAGACAGACAGACAGACAGACAGACAGACAGACAGACAGACAGACAGACAGACAGACAGACAGACAGTACAGTACAGTACAGTACAGTACAGTACAGTACAGTACAGTACAGTACAGTACAGTACAGTACAGTTCAGCTTCAGATGTAAGATTTAAGCATTTAAGTTATAAGTTATTAGTTAGTTAGTTGTGTACGTTACCTACACGACCAAGGCCAATGTAATGAGCTTTGACACGGCATGCATTCTGACACTGACATTAATCGTTCCCGGATCAGCTATAAACCAACAATCTGACTCTGACACTAACCATTTGCGAAGAATTTTTCAGACTCTGTTGTTTTCATCAATAAATACTGTTGATAGAGCGCTCGGGCAATTAGAAATGCTGCAGAAACTTGCATGCAAAATTACATAGCAATGCAGTGCAGTACTAATGCATCGCTGTGATTTTGGGATGATTTTGTACTTTTTGTACTCTACTTTTTTTACGCAATGCAGTTCTTAGAGCCCTCGGGCAGCTAGAAATGCTGGCCATTTTTTTATCACTAAGTTCACAATGGGGGTACCGCACCCCACTGAACTGCTATGCAATGCATGGCAGTGCAGTGGCGGCACTACTGTGCAATGCAGTGGCCGCAGTGCAGTCCCACTGCATCCATATTCAGAAAAAAACAATAATTATTATAATCAAAGACAGACAGACAGACAGACAGACAGACAGACAGACAGACAGACAGACAGACAGACAGACAGACAGACAGACAGACAGACAGACAGACAGTACAGTACAGTACAGTACAGTACAGTACAGTACAGTACAGTACAGTACAGTACAGTACAGTACAGTACAGTTCAGCTTCAGATGTAAGATTTAAGCATTTAAGTTATAAGTTATTAGTTAGTTAGTTGTGTACGTTACCTACACGACCAAGGCCAATGTAATGAGCTTTGACACGGCATGCATTCTGACACTGACATTAATCGTTCCCGGATCAGCTATAAACCAACAATCTGACTCTGACACTAACCATTTGCGAAGAATTTTTCAGACTCTGTTGTTTTCATCAATAAATACTGTTGATAGAGCGCTCGGGCAATTAGAAATGCTGCAGAAACTTGCATGCAAAATTACATAGCAATGCAGTGCAGTACTAATGCATCGCTGTGATTTTGGGATGATTTTGTACTTTTTGTACTCTACTTTTTTTACGCAATGCAGTTCTTAGAGCCCTCGGGCAGCTAGAAATGCTGGCCATTTTTTTATCACTAAGTTCACAATGGGGGTACCGCACCCCACTGAACTGCTATGCAATGCATGGCAGTGCAGTGGCGGCACTACTGTGCAATGCAGTGGCCGCAGTGCAGTCCCACTGCATCCATATTCAGAAAAAAACAATAATTATTATAATCAAAGACAGACAGACAGACAGACAGACAGACAGACAGACAGACAGACAGACAGACAGACAGACAGACAGACAGACAGACAGACAGACAGACAGACAGACAGTACAGTACAGTACAGTACAGTACAGTACAGTACAGTACAGTACAGTACAGTACAGTACAGTTCAGCTTCAGATGTAAGATTTAAGCATTTAAGTTATAAGTTATTAGTTAGTTAGTTGTGTACGTTACCTACACGACCAAGGCCAATGTAATGAGCTTTGACACGGCATGCATTCTGACACTGACATTAATCGTTCCCGGATCAGCTATAAACCAACAATCTGACTCTGACACTAACCATTTGCGAAGAATTTTTCAGACTCTGTTGTTTTCATCAATAAATACTGTTGATAGAGCGCTCGGGCAATTAGAAATGCTGCAGAAACTTGCATGCAAAATTACATAGCAATGCAGTGCAGTACTAATGCATCGCTGTGATTTTGGGATGATTTTGTACTTTTTGTACTCTACTTTTTTTACGCAATGCAGTTCTTAGAGCCCTCGGGCAGCTAGAAATGCTGGCCATTTTTTTATCACTAAGTTCACAATGGGGGTACCGCACCCCACTGAACTGCTATGCAATGCATGGCAGTGCAGTGGCGGCACTACTGTGCAATGCAGTGGCCGCAGTGCAGTCCCACTGCATCCATATTCAGAAAAAAACAATAATTATTATAATCAAAGACAGACAGACAGACAGACAGACAGACAGACAGACAGACAGACAGACAGACAGACAGACAGACAGACAGACAGACAGACAGACAGACAGACAGTACAGTACAGTACAGTACAGTACAGTACAGTACAGTACAGTACAGTACAGTACAGTACAGTACAGTACAGTTCAGCTTCAGATGTAAGATTTAAGCATTTAAGTTATAAGTTATTAGTTAGTTAGTTGTGTACGTTACCTACACGACCAAGGCCAATGTAATGAGCTTTGACACGGCATGCATTCTGACACTGACATTAATCGTTCCCGGATCAGCTATAAACCAACAATCTGACTCTGACACTAACCATTTGCGAAGAATTTTTCAGACTCTGTTGTTTTCATCAATAAATACTGTTGATAGAGCGCTCGGGCAATTAGAAATGCTGCAGAAACTTGCATGCAAAATTACATAGCAATGCAGTGCAGTACTAATGCATCGCTGTGATTTTGGGATGATTTTGTACTTTTTGTACTCTACTTTTTTTACGCAATGCAGTTCTTAGAGCCCTCGGGCAGCTAGAAATGCTGGCCATTTTTTTATCACTAAGTTCACAATGGGGGTACCGCACCCCACTGAACTGCTATGCAATGCATGGCAGTGCAGTGGCGGCACTACTGTGCAATGCAGTGGCCGCAGTGCAGTCCCACTGCATCCATATTCAGAAAAAAACAATAATTATTATAATCAAAGACAGACAGACAGACAGACAGACAGACAGACAGACAGACAGACAGACAGACAGACAGACAGACAGACAGACAGACAGACAGACAGACAGACAGTACAGTACAGTACAGTACAGTACAGTACAGTACAGTACAGTACAGTACAGTACAGTTCAGCTTCAGATGTAAGATTTAAGCATTTAAGTTATAAGTTATTAGTTAGTTAGTTGTGTACGTTACCTACACGACCAAGGCCAATGTAATGAGCTTTGACACGGCATGCATTCTGACACTGACATTAATCGTTCCCGGATCAGCTATAAACCAACAATCTGACTCTGACACTAACCATTTGCGAAGAATTTTTCAGACTCTGTTGTTTTCATCAATAAATACTGTTGATAGAGCGCTCGGGCAATTAGAAATGCTGCAGAAACTTGCATGCAAAATTACATAGCAATGCAGTGCAGTACTAATGCATCGCTGTGATTTTGGGATGATTTTGTACTTTTTGTACTCTACTTTTTTTACGCAATGCAGTTCTTAGAGCCCTCGGGCAGCTAGAAATGCTGGCCATTTTTTTATCACTAAGTTCACAATGGGGGTACCGCACCCCACTGAACTGCTATGCAATGCATGGCAGTGCAGTGGCGGCACTACTGTGCAATGCAGTGGCCGCAGTGCAGTCCCACTGCATCCATATTCAGAAAAAAACAATAATTATTATAATCAAAGACAGAC
The DNA here is from genome assembly GCA_964017125.1 of Flabesymbios commensalis. Lineage (NCBI taxonomy): Eukaryota > Metazoa > Annelida > Polychaeta > Terebellida > Flabelligeridae > Flabesymbios > Flabesymbios commensalis. The sequence continues at coordinate 3,774 of CAXHKU010000524.1, forward strand.
AGACAGACAGACAGACAGACAGACAGACAGACAGACAGACAGACAGACAGACAGACAGACAGACAGACAGACAGACAGTACAGTACAGTACAGTACAGTACAGTACAGTACAGTACAGTACAGTACAGTACAGTTCAGCTTCAGATGTAAGATTTAAGCATTTAAGTTATAAGTTATTAGTTAGTTAGTTGTGTACGTTACCTACACGACCAAGGCCAATGTAATGAGCTTTGACACGGCATGCATTCTGACACTGACATTAATCGTTCCCGGATCAGCTATAAACCAACAATCTGACTCTGACACTAACCATTTGCGAAGAATTTTTCAGACTCTGTTGTTTTCATCAATAAATACTGTTGATAGAGCGCTCGGGCAATTAGAAATGCTGCAGAAACTTGCATGCAAAATTACATAGCAATGCAGTGCAGTACTAATGCATCGCTGTGATTTTGGGATGATTTTGTACTTTTTGTACTCTACTTTTTTTACGCAATGCAGTTCTTAGAGCCCTCGGGCAGCTAGAAATGCTGGCCATTTTTTTATCACTAAGTTCACAATGGGGGTACCGCACCCCACTGAACTGCTATGCAATGCATGGCAGTGCAGTGGCGGCACTACTGTGCAATGCAGTGGCCGCAGTGCAGTCCCACTGCATCCATATTCAGAAAAAAACAATAATTATTATAATCAAAGACAGACAGACAGACAGACAGACAGACAGACAGACAGACAGACAGACAGACAGACAGACAGACAGACAGACAGACAGACAGTACAGTACAGTACAGTACAGTACAGTACAGTACAGTACAGTACAGTACAGTACAGTTCAGCTTCAGATGTAAGATTTAAGCATTTAAGTTATAAGTTATTAGTTAGTTAGTTGTGTACGTTACCTACACGACCAAGGCCAATGTAATGAGCTTTGACACGGCATGCATTCTGACACTGACATTAATCGTTCCCGGATCAGCTATAAACCAACAATCTGACTCTGACACTAACCATTTGCGAAGAATTTTTCAGACTCTGTTGTTTTCATCAATAAATACTGTTGATAGAGCGCTCGGGCAATTAGAAATGCTGCAGAAACTTGCATGCAAAATTACATAGCAATGCAGTGCAGTACTAATGCATCGCTGTGATTTTGGGATGATTTTGTACTTTTTGTACTCTACTTTTTTTACGCAATGCAGTTCTTAGAGCCCTCGGGCAGCTAGAAATGCTGGCCATTTTTTTATCACTAAGTTCACAATGGGGGTACCGCACCCCACTGAACTGCTATGCAATGCATGGCAGTGCAGTGGCGGCACTACTGTGCAATGCAGTGGCCGCAGTGCAGTCCCACTGCATCCATATTCAGAAAAAAACAATAATTATTATAATCAAAGACAGACAGACAGACAGACAGACAGACAGACAGACAGACAGACAGACAGACAGACAGACAGACAGACAGACAGACAGACAGACAGACAGACAGACAGACAGTACAGTACAGTACAGTACAGTACAGTACAGTACAGTACAGTACAGTACAGTACAGTACAGTACAGTTCAGCTTCAGATGTAAGATTTAAGCATTTAAGTTATAAGTTATTAGTTAGTTAGTTGTGTACGTTACCTACACGACCAAGGCCAATGTAATGAGCTTTGACACGGCATGCATTCTGACACTGACATTAATCGTTCCCGGATCAGCTATAAACCAACAATCTGACTCTGACACTAACCATTTGCGAAGAATTTTTCAGACTCTGTTGTTTTCATCAATAAATACTGTTGATAGAGCGCTCGGGCAATTAGAAATGCTGCAGAAACTTGCATGCAAAATTACATAGCAATGCAGTGCAGTACTAATGCATCGCTGTGATTTTGGGATGATTTTGTACTTTTTGTACTCTACTTTTTTTACGCAATGCAGTTCTTAGAGCCCTCGGGCAGCTAGAAATGCTGGCCATTTTTTTATCACTAAGTTCACAATGGGGGTACCGCACCCCACTGAACTGCTATGCAATGCATGGCAGTGCAGTGGCGGCACTACTGTGCAATGCAGTGGCCGCAGTGCAGTCCCACTGCATCCATATTCAGAAAAAAACAATAATTATTATAATCAAAGACAGACAGACAGACAGACAGACAGACAGACAGACAGACAGACAGACAGACAGACAGACAGACAGACAGACAGACAGACAGACAGACAGTACAGTACAGTACAGTACAGTACAGTACAGTACAGTACAGTACAGTACAGTACAGTACAGTACAGTACAGTTCAGCTTCAGATGTAAGATTTAAGCATTTAAGTTATAAGTTATTAGTTAGTTAGTTGTGTACGTTACCTACACGACCAAGGCCAATGTAATGAGCTTTGACACGGCATGCATTCTGACACTGACATTAATCGTTCCCGGATCAGCTATAAACCAACAATCTGACTCTGACACTAACCATTTGCGAAGAATTTTTCAGACTCTGTTGTTTTCATCAATAAATACTGTTGATAGAGCGCTCGGGCAATTAGAAATGCTGCAGAAACTTGCATGCAAAATTACATAGCAATGCAGTGCAGTACTAATGCATCGCTGTGATTTTGGGATGATTTTGTACTTTTTGTACTCTACTTTTTTTACGCAATGCAGTTCTTAGAGCCCTCGGGCAGCTAGAAATGCTGGCCATTTTTTTATCACTAAGTTCACAATGGGGGTACCGCACCCCACTGAACTGCTATGCAATGCATGGCAGTGCAGTGGCGGCACTACTGTGCAATGCAGTGGCCGCAGTGCAGTCCCACTGCATCCATATTCAGAAAAAAACAATAATTATTATAATCAAAGACAGACAGACAGACAGACAGACAGACAGACAGACAGACAGACAGACAGACAGACAGACAGACAGACAGACAGACAGACAGACAGACAGACAGACAGTACAGTACAGTACAGTACAGTACAGTACAGTACAGTACAGTACAGTACAGTACAGTACAGTTCAGCTTCAGATGTAAGATTTAAGCATTTAAGTTATAAGTTATTAGTTAGTTAGTTGTGTACGTTACCTACACGACCAAGGCCAATATAATGAGCTTTGACACGGCATGCATTCTGACACTGACATTAATCGTTCCCGGATCAGCTATAAACCAACAATCTGACTCTGACACTAACCATTTGCGAAGAATTTTTCAGACTCTGTTGTTTTCATCAATAAATACTGTTGATAGAGCGCTCGGGCAATTAGAAATGCTGCAGAAACTTGCATGCAAAATTACATAGCAATGCAGTGCAGTACTAATGCATCGCTGTGATTTTGGGATGATTTTGTACTTTTTGTACTCTACTTTTTTTACGCAATGCAGTTCTTAGAGCCCTCGGGCAGCTAGAAATGCTGGCCATTTTTTTATCACTAAGTTCACAATGGGGGTACCGCACCCCACTGAACTGCTATGCAATGCATGGCAGTGCAGTGGCGGCACTACTGTGCAATGCAGTGGCCGCAGTGCAGTCCCACTGCATCCATATTCAGAAAAAAACAATAATTATTATAATCAAAGACAGACAGACAGACAGACAGACAGACAGACAGACAGACAGACAGACAGACAGACAGACAGACAGACAGACAGACAGACAGACAGACAGACAGTACAGTACAGTACAGTACAGTACAGTACAGTACAGTACAGTACAGTACAGTACAGTACAGTACAGTACAGTTCAGCTTCAGATGTAAGATTTAAGCATTTAAGTTATAAGTTATTAGTTAGTTAGTTGTGTACGTTACCTACACGACCAAGGCCAATGTAATGAGCTTTGACACGGCATGCATTCTGACACTGACATTAATCGTTCCCGGATCAGCTATAAACCAACAATCTGACTCTGACACTAACCATTTGCGAAGAATTTTTCAGACTCTGTTGTTTTCATCAATAAATACTGTTGATAGAGCGCTCGGGCAATTAGAAATGCTGCAGAAACTTGCATGCAAAATTACATAGCAATGCAGTGCAGTACTAATGCATCGCTGTGATTTTGGGATGATTTTGTACTTTTTGTACTCTACTTTTTTTACGCAATGCAGTTCTTAGAGCCCTCGGGCAGCTAGAAATGCTGGCCATTTTTTTATCACTAAGTTCACAATGGGGGTACCGCACCCCACTGAACTGCTATGCAATGCATGGCAGTGCAGTGGCGGCACTACTGTGCAATGCAGTGGCCGCAGTGCAGTCCCACTGCATCCATATTCAGAAAAAAACAATAATTATTATAATCAAAGACAGACAGACAGACAGACAGACAGACAGACAGACAGACAGACAGACAGACAGACAGACAGACAGACAGACAGACAGACAGACAGACAGACAGTACAGTACAGTACAGTACAGTACAGTACAGTACAGTACAGTACAGTACAGTACAGTTCAGCTTCAGATGTAAGATTTAAGCATTTAAGTTATAAGTTATTAGTTAGTTAGTTGTGTACGTTACCTACACGACCAAGGCCAATGTAATGAGCTTTGACACGGCATGCATTCTGACACTGACATTAATCGTTCCCGGATCAGCTATAAACCAACAATCTGACTCTGACACTAACCATTTGCGAAGAATTTTTCAGACTCTGTTGTTTTCATCAATAAATACTGTTGATAGAGCGCTCGGGCAATTAGAAATGCTGCAGAAACTTGCATGCAAAATTACATAGCAATGCAGTGCAGTACTAATGCATCGCTGTGATTTTGGGATGATTTTGTACTTTTTGTACTCTACTTTTTTTACGCAATGCAGTTCTTAGAGCCCTCGGGCAGCTAGAAATGCTGGCCATTTTTTTATCACTAAGTTCACAATGGGGGTACCGCACCCCACTGAACTGCTATGCAATGCATGGCAGTGCAGTGGCGGCACTACTGTGCAATGCAGTGGCCGCAGTGCAGTCCCACTGCATCCATATTCAGAAAAAAACAATAATTATTATAATCAAAGACAGACAGACAGACAGACAGACAGACAGACAGACAGACAGACAGACAGACAGACAGACAGACAGACAGACAGACAGACAGACAGTACAGTACAGTACAGTACAGTACAGTACAGTACAGTACAGTACAGTACAGTACAGTTCAGCTTCAGATGTAAGATTTAAGCATTTAAGTTATAAGTTATTAGTTAGTTAGTTGTGTACGTTACCTACACGACCAAGGCCAATGTAATGAGCTTTGACACGGCATGCATTCTGACACTGACATTAATCGTTCCCGGATCAGCTATAAACCAACAATCTGACTCTGACACTAACCATTTGCGAAGAATTTTTCAGACTCTGTTGTTTTCATCAATAAATACTGTTGATAGAGCGCTCGGGCAATTAGAAATGCTGCAGAAACTTGCATGCAAAATTACATAGCAATGCAGTGCAGTACTAATGCATCGCTGTGATTTTGGGATGATTTTGTACTTTTTGTACTCTACTTTTTTTACGCAATGCAGTTCTTAGAGCCCTCGGGCAGCTAGAAATGCTGGCCATTTTTTTATCACTAAGTTCACAATGGGGGTACCGCACCCCACTGAACTGCTATGCAATGCATGGCAGTGCAGTGGCGGCACTACTGTGCAATGCAGTGGCCGCAGTGCAGTCCCACTGCATCCATATTCAGAAAAAAACAATAATTATTATAATCAAAGACAGACAGACAGACAGACAGACAGACAGACAGACAGACAGACAGACAGACAGACAGACAGACAGACAGACAGACAGACAGTACAGTACAGTACAGTACAGTACAGTACAGTACAGTACAGTACAGTACAGTACAGTTCAGCTTCAGATGTAAGATTTAAGCATTTAAGTTATAAGTTATTAGTTAGTTAGTTGTGTACGTTACCTACACGACCAAGGCCAATGTAATGAGCTTTGACACGGCATGCATTCTGACACTGACATTAATCGTTCCCGGATCAGCTATAAACCAACAATCTGACTCTGACACTAACCATTTGCGAAGAATTTTTCAGACTCTGTTGTTTTCATCAATAAATACTGTTGATAGAGCGCTCGGGCAATTAGAAATGCTGCAGAAACTTGCATGCAAAATTACATAGCAATGCAGTGCAGTACTAATGCATCGCTGTGATTTTGGGATGATTTTGTACTTTTTGTACTCTACTTTTTTTACGCAATGCAGTTCTTAGAGCCCTCGGGCAGCTAGAAATGCTGGCCATTTTTTTATCACTAAGTTCACAATGGGGGTACCGCACCCCACTGAACTGCTATGCAATGCATGGCAGTGCAGTGGCGGCACTACTGTGCAATGCAGTGGCCGCAGTGCAGTCCCACTGCATCCATATTCAGAAAAAAACAATAATTATTATAATCAAAGACAGACAGACAGACAGACAGACAGACAGACAGACAGACAGACAGACAGACAGACAGACAGACAGACAGACAGACAGACAGACAGACAGACAGACAGACAGACAGTACAGTACAGTACAGTACAGTACAGTACAGTACAGTACAGTACAGTACAGTACAGTACAGTACAGTACAGTTCAGCTTCAGATGTAAGATTTAAGCATTTAAGTTATAAGTTATTAGTTAGTTAGTTGTGTACGTTACCTACACGACCAAGGCCAATGTAATGAGCTTTGACACGGCATGCATTCTGACACTGACATTAATCGTTCCCGGATCAGCTATAAACCAACAATCTGACTCTGACACTAACCATTTGCGAAGAATTTTTCAGACTCTGTTGTTTTCATCAATAAATACTGTTGATAGAGCGCTCGGGCAATTAGAAATGCTGCAGAAACTTGCATGCAAAATTACATAGCAATGCAGTGCAGTACTAATGCATCGCTGTGATTTTGGGATGATTTTGTACTTTTTGTACTCTACTTTTTTTACGCAATGCAGTTCTTAGAGCCCTCGGGCAGCTAGAAATGCTGGCCATTTTTTTATCACTAAGTTCACAATGGGGGTACCGCACCCCACTGAACTGCTATGCAATGCATGGCAGTGCAGTGGCGGCACTACTGTGCAATGCAGTGGCCGCAGTGCAGTCCCACTGCATCCATATTCAGAAAAAAACAATAATTATTATAATCAAAGACAGACAGACAGACAGACAGACAGACAGACAGACAGACAGACAGACAGACAGACAGACAGACAGACAGACAGACAGACAGACAGACAGTACAGTACAGTACAGTACAGTACAGTACAGTACAGTACAGTACAGTACAGTACAGTACAGTACAGTACAGTTCAGCTTCAGATGTAAGATTTAAGCATTTAAGTTATAAGTTATTAGTTAGTTAGTTGTGTACGTTACCTACACGACCAAGGCCAATGTAATGAGCTTTGACACGGCATGCATTCTGACACTGACATTAATCGTTCCCGGATCAGCTATAAACCAACAATCTGACTCTGACACTAACCATTTGCGAAGAATTTTTCAGACTCTGTTGTTTTCATCAATAAATACTGTTGATAGAGCGCTCGGGCAATTAGAAATGCTGCAGAAACTTGCATGCAAAATTACATAGCAATGCAGTGCAGTACTAATGCATCGCTGTGATTTTGGGATGATTTTGTACTTTTTGTACTCTACTTTTTTTACGCAATGCAGTTCTTAGAGCCCTCGGGCAGCTAGAAATGCTGGCCATTTTTTTATCACTAAGTTCACAATGGGGGTACCGCACCCCACTGAACTGCTATGCAATGCATGGCAGTGCAGTGGCGGCACTACTGTGCAATGCAGTGGCCGCAGTGCAGTCCCACTGCATCCATATTCAGAAAAAAACAATAATTATTATAATCAAAGACAGACAGACAGACAGACAGACAGACAGACAGACAGACAGACAGACAGACAGACAGACAGACAGACAGACAGACAGACAGACAGACAGACAGACAGTACAGTACAGTACAGTACAGTACAGTACAGTACAGTACAGTACAGTACAGTACAGTTCAGCTTCAGATGTAAGATTTAAGCATTTAAGTTATAAGTTATTAGTTAGTTAGTTGTGTACGTTACCTACACGACCAAGGCCAATGTAATGAGCTTTGACACGGCATGCATTCTGACACTGACATTAATCGTTCCCGGATCAGCTATAAACCAACAATCTGACTCTGACACTAACCATTTGCGAAGAATTTTTCAGACTCTGTTGTTTTCATCAATAAATACTGTTGATAGAGCGCTCGGGCAATTAGAAATGCTGCAGAAACTTGCATGCAAAATTACATAGCAATGCAGTGCAGTACTAATGCATCGCTGTGATTTTGGGATGATTTTGTACTTTTTGTACTCTACTTTTTTTACGCAATGCAGTTCTTAGAGCCCTCGGGCAGCTAGAAATGCTGGCCATTTTTTTATCACTAAGTTCACAATGGGGGTACCGCACCCCACTGAACTGCTATGCAATGCATGGCAGTGCAGTGGCGGCACTACTGTGCAATGCAGTGGCCGCAGTGCAGTCCCACTGCATCCATATTCAGAAAAAAACAATAATTATTATAATCAAAGACAGACAGACAGACAGACAGACAGACAGACAGACAGACAGACAGACAGACAGACAGACAGACAGACAGACAGACAGACAGACAGACAGACAGACAGACAGTACAGTACAGTACAGTACAGTACAGTACAGTACAGTACAGTACAGTACAGTACAGTACAGTACAGTTCAGCTTCAGATGTAAGATTTAAGCATTTAAGTTATAAGTTATTAGTTAGTTAGTTGTGTACGTTACCTACACGACCAAGGCCAATGTAATGAGCTTTGACACGGCATGCATTCTGACACTGACATTAATCGTTCCCGGATCAGCTATAAACCAACAATCTGACTCTGACACTAACCATTTGCGAAGAATTTTTCAGACTCTGTTGTTTTCATCAATAAATACTGTTGATAGAGCGCTCGGGCAATTAGAAATGCTGCAGAAACTTGCATGCAAAATTACATAGCAATGCAGTGCAGTACTAATGCATCGCTGTGATTTTGGGATGATTTTGTACTTTTTGTACTCTACTTTTTTTACGCAATGCAGTTCTTAGAGCCCTCGGGCAGCTAGAAATGCTGGCCATTTTTTTATCACTAAGTTCACAATGGGGGTACCGCACCCCACTGAACTGCTATGCAATGCATGGCAGTGCAGTGGCGGCACTACTGTGCAATGCAGTGGCCGCAGTGCAGTCCCACTGCATCCATATTCAGAAAAAAACAATAATTATTATAATCAAAGACAGACAGACAGACAGACAGACAGACAGACAGACAGACAGACAGACAGACAGACAGACAGACAGACAGACAGACAGACAGACAGACAGTACAGTACAGTACAGTACAGTACAGTACAGTACAGTACAGTACAGTACAGTACAGTACAGTACAGTACAGTTCAGCTTCAGATGTAAGATTTAAGCATTTAAGTTATAAGTTATTAGTTAGTTAGTTGTGTACGTTACCTACACGACCAAGGCCAATGTAATGAGCTTTGACACGGCATGCATTCTGACACTGACATTAATCGTTCCCGGATCAGCTATAAACCAACAATCTGACTCTGACACTAACCATTTGCGAAGAATTTTTCAGACTCTGTTGTTTTCATCAATAAATACTGTTGATAGAGCGCTCGGGCAATTAGAAATGCTGCAGAAACTTGCATGCAAAATTACATAGCAATGCAGTGCAGTACTAATGCATCGCTGTGATTTTGGGATGATTTTGTACTTTTTGTACTCTACTTTTTTTACGCAATGCAGTTCTTAGAGCCCTCGGGCAGCTAGAAATGCTGGCCATTTTTTTATCACTAAGTTCACAATGGGGGTACCGCACCCCACTGAACTGCTATGCAATGCATGGCAGTGCAGTGGCGGCACTACTGTGCAATGCAGTGGCCGCAGTGCAGTCCCACTGCATCCATATTCAGAAAAAAACAATAATTATTATAATCAAAGACAGACAGACAGACAGACAGACAGACAGACAGACAGACAGACAGACAGACAGACAGACAGACAGACAGACAGACAGACAGACAGACAGACAGTACAGTACAGTACAGTACAGTACAGTACAGTACAGTACAGTACAGTACAGTACAGTTCAGCTTCAGATGTAAGATTTAAGCATTTAAGTTATAAGTTATTAGTTAGTTAGTTGTGTACGTTACCTACACGACCAAGGCCAATGTAATGAGCTTTGACACGGCATGCATTCTGACACTGACATTAATCGTTCCCGGATCAGCTATAAACCAACAATCTGACTCTGACACTAACCATTTGCGAAGAATTTTTCAGACTCTGTTGTTTTCATCAATAAATACTGTTGATAGAGCGCTCGGGCAATTAGAAATGCTGCAGAAACTTGCATGCAAAATTACATAGCAATGCAGTGCAGTACTAATGCATCGCTGTGATTTTGGGATGATTTTGTACTTTTTGTACTCTACTTTTTTTACGCAATGCAGTTCTTAGAGCCCTCGGGCAGCTAGAAATGCTGGCCATTTTTTTATCACTAAGTTCACAATGGGGGTACCGCACCCCACTGAACTGCTATGCAATGCATGGCAGTGCAGTGGCGGCACTACTGTGCAATGCAGTGGCCGCAGTGCAGTCCCACTGCATCCATATTCAGAAAAAAACAATAATTATTATAATCAAAGACAGACAGACAGACAGACAGACAGACAGACAGACAGACAGACAGACAGACAGTACAGTACAGTACAGTACAGTACAGTACAGTACAGTACAGTACAGTACAGTACAGTACAGTACAGTACAGTTCAGCTTCAGATGTAAGATTTAAGCATTTAAGTTATAAGTTATTAGTTAGTTAGTTGTGTACGTTACCTACACGACCAAGGCCAATGTAATGAGCTTTGACACGGCATGCATTCTGACACTGACATTAATCGTTCCCGGATCAGCTATAAACCAACAATCTGACTCTGACACTAACCATTTGCGAAGAATTTTTCAGACTCTGTTGTTTTCATCAATAAATACTGTTGATAGAGCGCTCGGGCAATTAGAAATGCTGCAGAAACTTGCATGCAAAATTACATAGCAATGCAGTGCAGTACTAATGCATCGCTGTGATTTTGGGATGATTTTGTACTTTTTGTACTCTACTTTTTTTACGCAATGCAGTTCTTAGAG
>CAXHKU010000524.1:22500-70000 GCA_964017125.1 Flabesymbios commensalis
AAACTTGCATGCAAAATTAAATAGCAATGCAGTGCAGTACTAATGCATCGCTGTGATTTTAGGATGATTTTGTACTTTTTGTACTCTACTTTTTTTACGCAATGCAGTTCTTAGAGCCCTCGGGCAGCTAGAAATGCTGGCCATTTTGTTATCACTAAGTTCACAATAGGGGTACCGCACCCCACTGAACTGCTATGCAATGCATGGCAGTGCAGTGGCGGCACTACTGTGCAATGCAGTGGCCGCAGTGCAGTCCCACTGCATCCATATTCAGAAAAAAACAATAATTATTATAATCAAAGACAGACAGACAGACAGACAGACAGACAGACAGACAGACAGACAGACAGTACAGTACAGTACAGTACAGTACAGTACAGTACAGAACAGTACAGTACAGTACAGTACAGTACAGTTCAGCTTCAGATGTAAGATTTAAGCATTTAAGTTATAAGTTATAAGTTAGTTAGTTGTGTACGTTACCTACACGACCAAGGCCAATGTAATGAGCTTTGACACGGCATGCATTCTGACACTGACATTAATCGTTCCCGGATCAGCTATAAACCCACGATCTGACTCTGACACTAAGCATTTCCGAAGAATTTTTGTGACTCTGTTGTTTTCATCAATAAATACTGTTGATAGATCGCTCGGGCAATTAGAAATGCTGCAGAAACTTGCATGCAAAATTAAATAGCAATGCAGTGCAGTACTAATGCATCGCTGTGATTTTAGGATGATTTTGTACTTTTTGTACTCTACTTTTTTTACGCAATGCAGTTCTTAGAGCCCTCGGGCAGCTAGAAATGCTGGCCATTTTGTTATCACTAAGTTCACAATAGGGGTACCGCACCCCACTGAACTGCTATGCAATGCATGGCAGTGCAGTGGCGGCACTACTGTGCAATGCAGTGGCCGCAGTGCAGTCCCACTGCATCCATATTCAGAAAAAAACAATAATTATTATAATCAAAGACAGACAGACAGACAGACAGACAGACAGACAGACAGACAGACAGACAGACAGTACAGTACAGTACAGTACAGTACAGTACAGTACAGAACAGTACAGTACAGTACAGTGCAGTACAGTTCAGCTTCAGATGTAAGATTTAAGCATTTAAGTTATAAGTTATAAGTTAGTTAGTTGTGTACGTTACCTACACGACCAAGGCCAATGTAATGAGCTTTGACACGGCATGCATTCTGACACTGACATTAATCGTTCCCGGATCAGCTATAAACCCACGATCTGACTCTGACACTAAGCATTTCCGAAGAATTTTTGTGACTCTGTTGTTTTCATCAATAAATACTGTTGATAGATCGCTCGGGCAATTAGAAATGCTGCAGAAACTTGCATGCAAAATTAAATAGCAATGCAGTGCAGTACTAATGCATCGCTGTGATTTTAGGATGATTTTGTACTTTTTGTACTCTACTTTTTTTACGCAATGCAGTTCTTAGAGCCCTCGGGCAGCTAGAAATGCTGGCCATTTTGTTATCACTAAGTTCACAATAGGGGTACCGCACCCCACTGAACTGCTATGCAATGCATGGCAGTGCAGTGGCGGCACTACTGTGCAATGCAGTGGCCGCAGTGCAGTCCCACTGCATCCATATTCAGAAAAAAACAATAATTATTATAATCAAAGACAGACAGACAGACAGACAGACAGACAGACAGACAGACAGACAGACAGACAGTACAGTACAGTACAGTACAGTACAGTACAGTACAGAACAGTACAGTACAGTACAGTACAGTACAGTTCAGCTTCAGATGTAAGATTTAAGCATTTAAGTTATAAGTTATAAGTTAGTTAGTTGTGTACGTTACCTACACGACCAAGGCCAATGTAATGAGCTTTGACACGGCATGCATTCTGACACTGACATTAATCGTTCCCGGATCAGCTATAAACCCACGATCTGACTCTGACACTAAGCATTTCCGAAGAATTTTTGTGACTCTGTTGTTTTCATCAATAAATACTGTTGATAGATCGCTCGGGCAATTAGAAATGCTGCAGAAACTTGCATGCAAAATTAAATAGCAATGCAGTGCAGTACTAATGCATCGCTGTGATTTTAGGATGATTTTGTACTTTTTGTACTCTACTTTTTTTACGCAATGCAGTTCTTAGAGCCCTCGGGCAGCTAGAAATGCTGGCCATTTTGTTATCACTAAGTTCACAATAGGGGTACCGCACCCCACTGAACTGCTATGCAATGCATGGCAGTGCAGTGGCGGCACTACTGTGCAATGCAGTGGCCGCAGTGCAGTCCCACTGCATCCATATTCAGAAAAAAACAATAATTATTATAATCAAAGACAGACAGACAGACAGACAGACAGACAGACAGACAGACAGACAGACAGTACAGTACAGTACAGTACAGTACAGTACAGTACAGAACAGTACAGTACAGTACAGTACAGTACAGTTCAGCTTCAGATGTAAGATTTAAGCATTTAAGTTATAAGTTATAAGTTAGTTAGTTGTGTACGTTACCTACACGACCAAGGCCAATGTAATGAGCTTTGACACGGCATGCATTCTGACACTGACATTAATCGTTCCCGGATCAGCTATAAACCCACGATCTGACTCTGACACTAAGCATTTCCGAAGAATTTTTGTGACTCTGTTGTTTTCATCAATAAATACTGTTGATAGATCGCTCGGGCAATTAGAAATGCTGCAGAAACTTGCATGCAAAATTAAATAGCAATGCAGTGCAGTACTAATGCATCGCTGTGATTTTAGGATGATTTTGTACTTTTTGTACTCTACTTTTTTTACGCAATGCAGTTCTTAGATCCCTCGGGCAGCTAGAAATGCTGGCCATTTTGTTATCACTAAGTTCACAATAGGGGTACCGCACCCCACTGAACTGCTATGCAATGCATGGCAGTGCAGTGGCGGCACTACTGTGCAATGCAGTGGCCGCAGTGCAGTCCCACTGCATCCATATTCAGAAAAAAACAATAATTATTATAATCAAAGACAGACAGACAGACAGACAGACAGACAGACAGACAGACAGACAGACAGACAGTACAGTACAGTACAGTACAGTACAGTACAGTACAGTACAGAACAGTACAGTACAGTACAGTACAGTACAGTTCAGCTTCAGATGTAAGATTTAAGCATTTAAGTTATAAGTTATAAGTTAGTTAGTTGTGTACGTTACCTACACGACCAAGGCCAATGTAATGAGCTTTGACACGGCATGCATTCTGACACTGACATTAATCGTTCCCGGATCAGCTATAAACCCACGATCTGACTCTGACACTAAGCATTTCCGAAGAATTTTTGTGACTCTGTTGTTTTCATCAATAAATACTGTTGATAGATCGCTCGGGCAATTAGAAATGCTGCAGAAACTTGCATGCAAAATTAAATAGCAATGCAGTGCAGTACTAATGCATCGCTGTGATTTTAGGATGATTTTGTACTTTTTGTACTCTACTTTTTTTACGCAATGCAGTTCTTAGAGCCCTCGGGCAGCTAGAAATGCTGGCCATTTTGTTATCACTAAGTTCACAATAGGGGTACCGCACCCCACTGAACTGCTATGCAATGCATGGCAGTGCAGTGGCGGCACTACTGTGCAATGCAGTGGCCGCAGTGCAGTCCCACTGCATCCATATTCAGAAAAAAACAATAATTATTATAATCAAAGACAGACAGACAGACAGACAGACAGACAGACAGACAGACAGACAGACAGTACAGTACAGTACAGTACAGTACAGTACAGTACAGTACAGAACAGTACAGTACAGTACAGTACAGTACAGTTCAGCTTCAGATGTAAGATTTAAGTTATAAGTTATAAGTTATAAGTTAGTTAGTTGTGTACGTTACCTACACGACCAAGGCCAATGTAATGAGCTTTGACACGGCATGCATTCTGACACTGACATTAATCGTTCCCGGATCAGCTATAAACCCACGATCTGACTCTGACACTAAGCATTTCCGAAGAATTTTTGTGACTCTGTTGTTTTCATCAATAAATACTGTTGATAGATCGCTCGGGCAATTAGAAATGCTGCAGAAACTTGCATGCAAAATTAAATAGCAATGCAGTGCAGTACTAATGCATCGCTGTGATTTTAGGATGATTTTGTACTTTTTGTACTCTACTTTTTTTACGCAATGCAGTTCTTAGAGCCCTCGGGCAGCTAGAAATGCTGGCCATTTTGTTATCACTAAGTTCACAATAGGGGTACCGCACCCCACTGAACTGCTATGCAATGCATGGCAGTGCAGTGGCGGCACTACTGTGCAATGCAGTGGCCGCAGTGCAGTCCCACTGCATCCATATTCAGAAAAAAACAATAATTATTATAATCAAAGACAGACAGACAGACAGACAGACAGACAGACAGACAGACAGACAGACAGACAGTACAGTACAGTACAGTACAGTACAGTACAGTACAGTACAGAACAGTACAGTACAGTACAGTACAGTACAGTTCAGCTTCAGATGTAAGATTTAAGCATTTAAGTTATAAGTTATAAGTTAGTTAGTTGTGTACGTTACCTACACGACCAAGGCCAATGTAATGAGCTTTGACACGGCATGCATTCTGACACTGACATTAATCGTTCCCGGATCAGCTATAAACCCACGATCTGACTCTGACACTAAGCATTTCCGAAGAATTTTTGTGACTCTGTTGTTTTCATCAATAAATACTGTTGATAGATCGCTCGGGCAATTAGAAATGCTGCAGAAACTTGCATGCAAAATTAAATAGCAATGCAGTGCAGTACTAATGCATCGCTGTGATTTTAGGATGATTTTGTACTTTTTGTACTCTACTTTTTTTACGCAATGCAGTTCTTAGAGCCCTCGGGCAGCTAGAAATGCTGGCCATTTTGTTATCACTAAGTTCACAATAGGGGTACCGCACCCCACTGAACTGCTATGCAATGCATGGCAGTGCAGTGGCGGCACTACTGTGCAATGCAGTGGCCGCAGTGCAGTCCCACTGCATCCATATTCAGAAAAAAACAATAATTATTATAATCAAAGACAGACAGACAGACAGACAGACAGACAGACAGACAGACAGACAGACAGTACAGTACAGTACAGTACAGTACAGTACAGTACAGAACAGTACAGTACAGTACAGTACAGTACAGTTCAGCTTCAGATGTAAGATTTAAGCATTTAAGTTATAAGTTATAAGTTAGTTAGTTGTGTACGTTACCTACACGACCAAGGCCAATGTAATGAGCTTTGACACGGCATGCATTCTGACACTGACATTAATCGTTCCCGGATCAGCTATAAACCCACGATCTGACTCTGACACTAAGCATTTCCGAAGAATTTTTGTGACTCTGTTGTTTTCATCAATAAATACTGTTGATAGATCGCTCGGGCAATTAGAAATGCTGCAGAAACTTGCATGCAAAATTAAATAGCAATGCAGTGCAGTACTAATGCATCGCTGTGATTTTAGGATGATTTTGTACTTTTTGTACTCTACTTTTTTTACGCAATGCAGTTCTTAGAGCCCTCGGGCAGCTAGAAATGCTGGCCATTTTGTTATCACTAAGTTCACAATAGGGGTACCGCACCCCACTGAACTGCTATGCAATGCATGGCAGTGCAGTGGCGGCACTACTGTGCAATGCAGTGGCCGCAGTGCAGTCCCACTGCATCCATATTCAGAAAAAAACAATAATTATTATAATCAAAGACAGACAGACAGACAGACAGACAGACAGACAGACAGACAGACAGACAGACAGTACAGTACAGTACAGTACAGTACAGTACAGTACAGAACAGTACAGTACAGTACAGTACAGTACAGTTCAGCTTCAGATGTAAGATTTAAGCATTTAAGTTATAAGTTATAAGTTAGTTAGTTGTGTACGTTACCTACACGACCAAGGCCAATGTAATGAGCTTTGACACGGCATGCATTCTGACACTGACATTAATCGTTCCCGGATCAGCTATAAACCCACGATCTGACTCTGACACTAAGCATTTCCGAAGAATTTTTGTGACTCTGTTGTTTTCATCAATAAATACTGTTGATAGATCGCTCGGGCAATTAGAAATGCTGCAGAAACTTGCATGCAAAATTAAATAGCAATGCAGTGCAGTACTAATGCATCGCTGTGATTTTAGGATGATTTTGTACTTTTTGTACTCTACTTTTTTTACGCAATGCAGTTCTTAGAGCCCTCGGGCAGCTAGAAATGCTGGCCATTTTGTTATCACTAAGTTCACAATAGGGGTACCGCACCCCACTGAACTGCTATGCAATGCATGGCAGTGCAGTGGCGGCACTACTGTGCAATGCAGTGGCCGCAGTGCAGTCCCACTGCATCCATATTCAGAAAAAAACAATAATTATTATAATCAAAGACAGACAGACAGACAGACAGACAGACAGACAGACAGACAGACAGACAGTACAGTACAGTACAGTACAGTACGGTACAGTACAGAACAGTACAGTACAGTACAGTACAGTACAGTTCAGCTTCAGATGTAAGATTTAAGCATTTAAGTTATAAGTTATAAGTTAGTTAGTTGTGTACGTTACCTACACGACCAAGGCCAATGTAATGAGCTTTGACACGGCATGCATTCTGACACTGACATTAATCGTTCCCGGATCAGCTATAAACCCACGATCTGACTCTGACACTAAGCATTTCCGAAGAATTTTTGTGACTCTGTTGTTTTCATCAATAAATACTGTTGATAGATCGCTCGGGCAATTAGAAATGCTGCAGAAACTTGCATGCAAAATTAAATAGCAATGCAGTGCAGTACTAATGCATCGCTGTGATTTTAGGATGATTTTGTACTTTTTGTACTCTACTTTTTTTACGCAATGCAGTTCTTAGAGCCCTCGGGCAGCTAGAAATGCTGGCCATTTTGTTATCACTAAGTTCACAATAGGGGTACCGCACCCCACTGAACTGCTATGCAATGCATGGCAGTGCAGTGGCGGCACTACTGTGCAATGCAGTGGCCGCAGTGCAGTCCCACTGCATCCATATTCAGAAAAAAACAATAATTATTATAATCAAAGACAGACAGACAGACAGACAGACAGACAGACAGACAGACAGACAGACAGACAGACAGACAGTACAGTACAGTACAGTACAGTACAGTACAGTACAGAACAGTACAGTACAGTACAGTACAGTACAGTTCAGCTTCAGATGTAAGATTTAAGCATTTAAGTTATAAGTTATAAGTTAGTTAGTTGTGTACGTTACCTACACGACCAAGGCCAATGTAATGAGCTTTGACACGGCATGCATTCTGACACTGACATTAATCGTTCCCGGATCAGCTATAAACCCACGATCTGACTCTGACACTAAGCATTTCCGAAGAATTTTTGTGACTCTGTTGTTTTCATCAATAAATACTGTTGATAGATCGCTCGGGCAATTAGAAATGCTGCAGAAACTTGCATGCAAAATTAAATAGCAATGCAGTGCAGTACTAATGCATCGCTGTGATTTTAGGATGATTTTGTACTTTTTGTACTCTACTTTTTTTACGCAATGCAGTTCTTAGAGCCCTCGGGCAGCTAGAAATGCTGGCCATTTTGTTATCACTAAGTTCACAATAGGGGTACCGCACCCCACTGAACTGCTATGCAATGCATGGCAGTGCAGTGGCGGCACTACTGTGCAATGCAGTGGCCGCAGTGCAGTCCCACTGCATCCATATTCAGAAAAAAACAATAATTATTATAATCAAAGACAGACAGACAGACAGACAGACAGACAGACAGACAGACAGACAGACAGACAGTACAGTACAGTACAGTACAGTACAGTACAGTACAGAACAGTACAGTACAGTACAGTACAGTACAGTTCAGCTTCAGATGTAAGATTTAAGCATTTAAGTTATAAGTTATAAGTTAGTTAGTTGTGTACGTTACCTACACGACCAAGGCCAATGTAATGAGCTTTGACACGGCATGCATTCTGACACTGACATTAATCGTTCCCGGATCAGCTATAAACCCACGATCTGACTCTGACACTAAGCATTTCCGAAGAATTTTTGTGACTCTGTTGTTTTCATCAATAAATACTGTTGATAGATCGCTCGGGCAATTAGAAATGCTGCAGAAACTTGCATGCAAAATTAAATAGCAATGCAGTGCAGTACTAATGCATCGCTGTGATTTTAGGATGATTTTGTACTTTTTGTACTCTACTTTTTTTACGCAATGCAGTTCTTAGAGCCCTCGGGCAGCTAGAAATGCTGGCCATTTTGTTATCACTAAGTTCACAATAGGGGTACCGCACCCCACTGAACTGCTATGCAATGCATGGCAGTGCAGTGGCGGCACTACTGTGCAATGCAGTGGCCGCAGTGCAGTCCCACTGCATCCATATTCAGAAAAAAACAATAATTATTATAATCAAAGACAGACAGACAGACAGACAGACAGACAGACAGACAGACAGACAGACAGACAGACAGTACAGTACAGTACAGTACAGTACAGTACAGTACAGAACAGTACAGTACAGTACAGTACAGTACAGTTCAGCTTCAGATGTAAGATTTAAGCATTTAAGTTATAAGTTATAAGTTAGTTAGTTGTGTACGTTACCTACACGACCAAGGCCAATGTAATGAGCTTTGACACGGCATGCATTCTGACACTGACATTAATCGTTCCCGGATCAGCTATAAACCCACGATCTGACTCTGACACTAAGCATTTCCGAAGAATTTTTGTGACTCTGTTGTTTTCATCAATAAATACTGTTGATAGATCGCTCGGGCAATTAGAAATGCTGCAGAAACTTGCATGCAAAATTAAATAGCAATGCAGTGCAGTACTAATGCATCGCTGTGATTTTAGGATGATTTTGTACTTTTTGTACTCTACTTTTTTTACGCAATGCAGTTCTTAGAGCCCTCGGGCAGCTAGAAATGCTGGCCATTTTGTTATCACTAAGTTCACAATAGGGGTACCGCACCCCACTGAACTGCTATGCAATGCATGGCAGTGCAGTGGCGGCACTACTGTGCAATGCAGTGGCCGCAGTGCAGTCCCACTGCATCCATATTCAGAAAAAAACAATAATTATTATAATCAAAGACAGACAGACAGACAGACAGACAGACAGACAGACAGACAGACAGACAGACAGTACAGTACAGTACAGTACAGTACAGTACAGTACAGAACAGTACAGTACAGTACAGTACAGTACAGTTCAGCTTCAGATGTAAGATTTAAGCATTTAAGTTATAAGTTATAAGTTAGTTAGTTGTGTACGTTACCTACACGACCAAGGCCAATGTAATGAGCTTTGACACGGCATGCATTCTGACACTGACATTAATCGTTCCCGGATCAGCTATAAACCCACGATCTGACTCTGACACTAAGCATTTCCGAAGAATTTTTGTGACTCTGTTGTTTTCATCAATAAATACTGTTGATAGATCGCTCGGGCAATTAGAAATGCTGCAGAAACTTGCATGCAAAATTAAATAGCAATGCAGTGCAGTACTAATGCATCGCTGTGATTTTAGGATGATTTTGTACTTTTTGTACTCTACTTTTTTTACGCAATGCAGTTCTTAGAGCCCTCGGGCAGCTAGAAATGCTGGCCATTTTGTTATCACTAAGTTCACAATAGGGGTACCGCACCCCACTGAACTGCTATGCAATGCATGGCAGTGCAGTGGCGGCACTACTGTGCAATGCAGTGGCCGCAGTGCAGTCCCACTGCATCCATATTCAGAAAAAAACAATAATTATTATAATCAAAGACAGACAGACAGACAGACAGACAGACAGACAGACAGACAGACAGACAGACAGACAGTACAGTACAGTACAGTACAGTACAGTACAGTACAGAACAGTACAGTACAGTACAGTACAGTACAGTTCAGCTTCAGATGTAAGATTTAAGCATTTAAGTTATAAGTTATAAGTTAGTTAGTTGTGTACGTTACCTACACGACCAAGGCCAATGTAATGAGCTTTGACACGGCATGCATTCTGACACTGACATTAATCGTTCCCGGATCAGCTATAAACCCACGATCTGACTCTGACACTAAGCATTTCCGAAGAATTTTTGTGACTCTGTTGTTTTCATCAATAAATACTGTTGATAGATCGCTCGGGCAATTAGAAATGCTGCAGAAACTTGCATGCAAAATTAAATAGCAATGCAGTGCAGTACTAATGCATCGCTGTGATTTTAGGATGATTTTGTACTTTTTGTACTCTACTTTTTTTACGCAATGCAGTTCTTAGAGCCCTCGGGCAGCTAGAAATGCTGGCCATTTTGTTATCACTAAGTTCACAATAGGGGTACCGCACCCCACTGAACTGCTATGCAATGCATGGCAGTGCAGTGGCGGCACTACTGTGCAATGCAGTGGCCGCAGTGCAGTCCCACTGCATCCATATTCAGAAAAAAACAATAATTATTATAATCAAAGACAGACAGACAGACAGACAGACAGACAGACAGACAGACAGACAGACAGTACAGTACAGTACAGTACAGTACAGTACAGTACAGAACAGTACAGTACAGTACAGTACAGTACAGTTCAGCTTCAGATGTAAGATTTAAGCATTTAAGTTATAAGTTATAAGTTAGTTAGTTGTGTACGTTACCTACACGACCAAGGCCAATGTAATGAGCTTTGACACGGCATGCATTCTGACACTGACATTAATCGTTCCCGGATCAGCTATAAACCCACGATCTGACTCTGACACTAAGCATTTCCGAAGAATTTTTGTGACTCTGTTGTTTTCATCAATAAATACTGTTGATAGATCGCTCGGGCAATTAGAAATGCTGCAGAAACTTGCATGCAAAATTAAATAGCAATGCAGTGCAGTACTAATGCATCGCTGTGATTTTAGGATGATTTTGTACTTTTTGTACTCTACTTTTTTTACGCAATGCAGTTCTTAGAGCCCTCGGGCAGCTAGAAATGCTGGCCATTTTGTTATCACTAAGTTCACAATAGGGGTACCGCACCCCACTGAACTGCTATGCAATGCATGGCAGTGCAGTGGCGGCACTACTGTGCAATGCAGTGGCCGCAGTGCAGTCCCACTGCATCCATATTCAGAAAAAAACAATAATTATTATAATCAAAGACAGACAGACAGACAGACAGACAGACAGACAGACAGACAGACAGACAGACAGACAGTACAGTACAGTACAGTACAGTACAGTACAGTACAGAACAGTACAGTACAGTACAGTACAGTACAGTTCAGCTTCAGATGTAAGATTTAAGCATTTAAGTTATAAGTTATAAGTTAGTTAGTTGTGTACGTTACCTACACGACCAAGGCCAATGTAATGAGCTTTGACACGGCATGCATTCTGACACTGACATTAATCGTTCCCGGATCAGCTATAAACCCACGATCTGACTCTGACACTAAGCATTTCCGAAGAATTTTTGTGACTCTGTTGTTTTCATCAATAAATACTGTTGATAGATCGCTCGGGCAATTAGAAATGCTGCAGAAACTTGCATGCAAAATTAAATAGCAATGCAGTGCAGTACTAATGCATCGCTGTGATTTTAGGATGATTTTGTACTTTTTGTACTCTACTTTTTTTACGCAATGCAGTTCTTAGAGCCCTCGGGCAGCTAGAAATGCTGGCCATTTTGTTATCACTAAGTTCACAATAGGGGTACCGCACCCCACTGAACTGCTATGCAATGCATGGCAGTGCAGTGGCGGCACTACTGTGCAATGCAGTGGCCGCAGTGCAGTCCCACTGCATCCATATTCAGAAAAAAACAATAATTATTATAATCAAAGACAGACAGACAGACAGACAGACAGACAGACAGACAGACAGACAGACAGACAGTACAGTACAGTACAGTACAGTACAGTACAGTACAGAACAGTACAGTACAGTACAGTACAGTACAGTTCAGCTTCAGATGTAAGATTTAAGCATTTAAGTTATAAGTTATAAGTTAGTTAGTTGTGTACGTTACCTACACGACCAAGGCCAATGTAATGAGCTTTGACACGGCATGCATTCTGACACTGACATTAATCGTTCCCGGATCAGCTATAAACCCACGATCTGACTCTGACACTAAGCATTTCCGAAGAATTTTTGTGACTCTGTTGTTTTCATCAATAAATACTGTTGATAGATCGCTCGGGCAATTAGAAATGCTGCAGAAACTTGCATGCAAAATTAAATAGCAATGCAGTGCAGTACTAATGCATCGCTGTGATTTTAGGATGATTTTGTACTTTTTGTACTCTACTTTTTTTACGCAATGCAGTTCTTAGAGCCCTCGGGCAGCTAGAAATGCTGGCCATTTTGTTATCACTAAGTTCACAATAGGGGTACCGCACCCCACTGAACTGCTATGCAATGCATGGCAGTGCAGTGGCGGCACTACTGTGCAATGCAGTGGCCGCAGTGCAGTCCCACTGCATCCATATTCAGAAAAAAACAATAATTATTATAATCAAAGACAGACAGACAGACAGACAGACAGACAGACAGACAGACAGACAGACAGACAGACAGTACAGTACAGTACAGTACAGTACAGTACAGTACAGAACAGTACAGTACAGTACAGTACAGTACAGTTCAGCTTCAGATGTAAGATTTAAGCATTTAAGTTATAAGTTATAAGTTAGTTAGTTGTGTACGTTACCTACACGACCAAGGCCAATGTAATGAGCTTTGACACGGCATGCATTCTGACACTGACATTAATCGTTCCCGGATCAGCTATAAACCCACGATCTGACTCTGACACTAAGCATTTCCGAAGAATTTTTGTGACTCTGTTGTTTTCATCAATAAATACTGTTGATAGATCGCTCGGGCAATTAGAAATGCTGCAGAAACTTGCATGCAAAATTAAATAGCAATGCAGTGCAGTACTAATGCATCGCTGTGATTTTAGGATGATTTTGTACTTTTTGTACTCTACTTTTTTTACGCAATGCAGTTCTTAGAGCCCTCGGGCAGCTAGAAATGCTGGCCATTTTGTTATCACTAAGTTCACAATAGGGGTACCGCACCCCACTGAACTGCTATGCAATGCATGGCAGTGCAGTGGCGGCACTACTGTGCAATGCAGTGGCCGCAGTGCAGTCCCACTGCATCCATATTCAGAAAAAAACAATAATTATTATAATCAAAGACAGACAGACAGACAGACAGACAGACAGACAGACAGACAGACAGACAGTACAGTACAGTACAGTACAGTACAGTACAGTACAGTACAGAACAGTACAGTACAGTACAGTACAGTACAGTTCAGCTTCAGATGTAAGATTTAAGCATTTAAGTTATAAGTTATAAGTTAGTTAGTTGTGTACGTTACCTACACGACCAAGGCCAATGTAATGAGCTTTGACACGGCATGCATTCTGACACTGACATTAATCGTTCCCGGATCAGCTATAAACCCACGATCTGACTCTGACACTAAGCATTTCCGAAGAATTTTTGTGACTCTGTTGTTTTCATCAATAAATACTGTTGATAGATCGCTCGGGCAATTAGAAATGCTGCAGAAACTTGCATGCAAAATTAAATAGCAATGCAGTGCAGTACTAATGCATCGCTGTGATTTTAGGATGATTTTGTACTTTTTGTACTCTACTTTTTTTACGCAATGCAGTTCTTAGAGCCCTCGGGCAGCTAGAAATGCTGGCCATTTTGTTATCACTAAGTTCACAATAGGGGTACCGCACCCCACTGAACTGCTATGCAATGCATGGCAGTGCAGTGGCGGCACTACTGTGCAATGCAGTGGCCGCAGTGCAGTCCCACTGCATCCATATTCAGAAAAAAACAATAATTATTATAATCAAAGACAGACAGACAGACAGACAGACAGACAGACAGACAGACAGACAGACAGACAGTACAGTACAGTACAGTACAGTACAGTACAGTACAGAACAGTACAGTACAGTACAGTACAGTACAGTACAGTTCAGCTTCAGATGTAAGATTTAAGCATTTAAGTTATAAGTTATAAGTTAGTTAGTTGTGTACGTTACCTACACGACCAAGGCCAATGTAATGAGCTTTGACACGGCATGCATTCTGACACTGACATTAATCGTTCCCGGATCAGCTATAAACCCACGATCTGACTCTGACACTAAGCATTTCCGAAGAATTTTTGTGACTCTGTTGTTTTCATCAATAAATACTGTTGGTAGATCGCTCGGGCAATTAGAAATGCTGCAGAAACTTGCATGCAAAATTAAATAGCAATGCAGTGCAGTACTAATGCATCGCTGTGATTTTAGGATGATTTTGTACTTTTTGTACTCTACTTTTTTTACGCAATGCAGTTCTTAGAGCCCTCGGGCAGCTAGAAATGCTGGCCATTTTGTTATCACTAAGTTCACAATAGGGGTACCGCACCCCACTGAACTGCTATGCAATGCATGGCAGTGCAGTGGCGGCACTACTGTGCAATGCAGTGGCCGCAGTGCAGTCCCACTGCATCCATATTCAGAAAAAAACAATAATTATTATAATCAAAGACAGACAGACAGACAGACAGACAGACAGACAGACAGACAGACAGACAGACAGTACAGTACAGTACAGTACAGTACAGTACAGTACAGAACAGTACAGTACAGTACAGTACAGTACAGTTCAGCTTCAGATGTAAGATTTAAGCATTTAAGTTATAAGTTATAAGTTAGTTAGTTGTGTACGTTACCTACACGACCAAGGCCAATGTAATGAGCTTTGACACGGCATGCATTCTGACACTGACATTAATCGTTCCCGGATCAGCTATAAACCCACGATCTGACTCTGACACTAAGCATTTCCGAAGAATTTTTGTGACTCTGTTGTTTTCATCAATAAATACTGTTGATAGATCGCTCGGGCAATTAGAAATGCTGCAGAAACTTGCATGCAAAATTAAATAGCAATGCAGTGCAGTACTAATGCATCGCTGTGATTTTAGGATGATTTTGTACTTTTTGTACTCTACTTTTTTTACGCAATGCAGTTCTTAGAGCCCTCGGGCAGCTAGAAATGCTGGCCATTTTGTTATCACTAAGTTCACAATAGGGGTACCGCACCCCACTGAACTGCTATGCAATGCATGGCAGTGCAGTGGCGGCACTACTGTGCAATGCAGTGGCCGCAGTGCAGTCCCACTGCATCCATATTCAGAAAAAAACAATAATTATTATAATCAAAGACAGACAGACAGACAGACAGACAGACAGACAGACAGACAGACAGACAGTACAGTACAGTACAGTACAGTACAGTACAGTACAGAACAGTACAGTACAGTACAGTACAGTACAGTTCAGCTTCAGATGTAAGATTTAAGCATTTAAGTTATAAGTTATAAGTTAGTTAGTTGTGTACGTTACCTACACGACCAAGGCCAATGTAATGAGCTTTGACACGGCATGCATTCTGACACTGACATTAATCGTTCCCGGATCAGCTATAAACCCACGATCTGACTCTGACACTAAGCATTTCCGAAGAATTTTTGTGACTCTGTTGTTTTCATCAATAAATACTGTTGATAGATCGCTCGGGCAATTAGAAATGCTGCAGAAACTTGCATGCAAAATTAAATAGCAATGCAGTGCAGTACTAATGCATCGCTGTGATTTTAGGATGATTTTGTACTTTTTGTACTCTACTTTTTTTACGCAATGCAGTTCTTAGAGCCCTCGGGCAGCTAGAAATGCTGGCCATTTTGTTATCACTAAGTTCACAATAGGGGTACCGCACCCCACTGAACTGCTATGCAATGCATGGCAGTGCAGTGGCGGCACTACTGTGCAATGCAGTGGCCGCAGTGCAGTCCCACTGCATCCATATTCAGAAAAAAACAATAATTATTATAATCAAAGACAGACAGACAGACAGACAGACAGACAGACAGACAGACAGACAGACAGACAGACAGTACAGTACAGTACAGTACAGTACAGTACAGTACAGAACAGTACAGTACAGTACAGTACAGTACAGTTCAGCTTCAGATGTAAGATTTAAGCATTTAAGTTATAAGTTATAAGTTAGTTAGTTGTGTACGTTACCTACACGACCAAGGCCAATGTAATGAGCTTTGACACGGCATGCATTCTGACACTGACATTAATCGTTCCCGGATCAGCTATAAACCCACGATCTGACTCTGACACTAAGCATTTCCGAAGAATTTTTGTGACTCTGTTGTTTTCATCAATAAATACTGTTGATAGATCGCTCGGGCAATTAGAAATGCTGCAGAAACTTGCATGCAAAATTAAATAGCAATGCAGTGCAGTACTAATGCATCGCTGTGATTTTAGGATGATTTTGTACTTTTTGTACTCTACTTTTTTTACGCAATGCAGTTCTTAGAGCCCTCGGGCAGCTAGAAATGCTGGCCATTTTGTTATCACTAAGTTCACAATAGGGGTACCGCACCCCACTGAACTGCTATGCAATGCATGGCAGTGCAGTGGCGGCACTACTGTGCAATGCAGTGGCCGCAGTGCAGTCCCACTGCATCCATATTCAGAAAAAAACAATAATTATTATAATCAAAGACAGACAGACAGACAGACAGACAGACAGACAGACAGACAGACAGACAGTACAGTACAGTACAGTACAGTACAGTACAGTACAGAACAGTACAGTACAGTACAGTACAGTACAGTTCAGCTTCAGATGTAAGATTTAAGCATTTAAGTTATAAGTTATAAGTTAGTTAGTTGTGTACGTTACCTACACGACCAAGGCCAATGTAATGAGCTTTCACACGGCATGCATTCTGACACTGACATTAATCGTTCCCGGATCAGCTATAAACCCACGATCTGACTCTGACACTAAGCATTTCCGAAGAATTTTTGTGACTCTGTTGTTTTCATCAATAAATACTGTTGATAGATCGCTCGGGCAATTAGAAATGCTGCAGAAACTTGCATGCAAAATTAAATAGCAATGCAGTGCAGTACTAATGCATCGCTGTGATTTTAGGATGATTTTGTACTTTTTGTACTCTACTTTTTTTACGCAATGCAGTTCTTAGAGCCCTCGGGCAGCTAGAAATGCTGGCCATTTTGTTATCACTAAGTTCACAATAGGGGTACCGCACCCCACTGAACTGCTATGCAATGCATGGCAGTGCAGTGGCGGCACTACTGTGCAATGCAGTGGCCGCAGTGCAGTCCCACTGCATCCATATTCAGAAAAAAACAATAATTATTATAATCAAAGACAGACAGACAGACAGACAGACAGACAGACAGACAGACAGACAGACAGACAGACAGTACAGTACAGTACAGTACAGTACAGTACAGTACAGAACAGTACAGTACAGTACAGTACAGTACAGTTCAGCTTCAGATGTAAGATTTAAGCATTTAAGTTATAAGTTATAAGTTAGTTAGTTGTGTACGTTACCTACACGACCAAGGCCAATGTAATGAGCTTTGACACGGCATGCATTCTGACACTGACATTAATCGTTCCCGGATCAGCTATAAACCCACGATCTGACTCTGACACTAAGCATTTCCGAAGAATTTTTGTGACTCTGTTGTTTTCATCAATAAATACTGTTGATAGATCGCTCGGGCAATTAGAAATGCTGCAGAAACTTGCATGCAAAATTAAATAGCAATGCAGTGCAGTACTAATGCATCGCTGTGATTTTAGGATGATTTTGTACTTTTTGTACTCTACTTTTTTTACGCAATGCAGTTCTTAGAGCCCTCGGGCAGCTAGAAATGCTGGCCATTTTGTTATCACTAAGTTCACAATAGGGGTACCGCACCCCACTGAACTGCTATGCAATGCATGGCAGTGCAGTGGCGGCACTACTGTGCAATGCAGTGGCCGCAGTGCAGTCCCACTGCATCCATATTCAGAAAAAAACAATAATTATTATAATCAAAGACAGACAGACAGACAGACAGACAGACAGACAGACAGACAGACAGACAGACAGTACAGTACAGTACAGTACAGTACAGTACAGTACAGAACAGTACAGTACAGTACAGTACAGTACAGTTCAGCTTCAGATGTAAGATTTAAGCATTTAAGTTATAAGTTATAAGTTAGTTAGTTGTGTACGTTACCTACACGACCAAGGCCAATGTAATGAGCTTTGACACGGCATGCATTCTGACACTGACATTAATCGTTCCCGGATCAGCTATAAACCCACGATCTGACTCTGACACTAAGCATTTCCGAAGAATTTTTGTGACTCTGTTGTTTTCATCAATAAATACTGTTGATAGATCACTCGGGCAATTAGAAATGCTGCAGAAACTTGCATGCAAAATTAAATAGCAATGCAGTGCAGTACTAATGCATCGCTGTGATTTTAGGATGATTTTGTACTTTTTGTACTCTACTTTTTTTACGCAATGCAGTTCTTAGAGCCCTCGGGCAGCTAGAAATGCTGGCCATTTTGTTATCACTAAGTTCACAATAGGGGTACCGCACCCCACTGAACTGCTATGCAATGCATGGCAGTGCAGTGGCGGCACTACTGTGCAATGCAGTGGCCGCAGTGCAGTCCCACTGCATCCATATTCAGAAAAAAACAATAATTATTATAATCAAAGACAGACAGACAGACAGACAGACAGACAGACAGACAGACAGACAGACAGACAGTACAGTACAGTACAGTACAGTACAGTACAGTACAGAACAGTACAGTACAGTACAGTACAGTACAGTTCAGCTTCAGATGTAAGATTTAAGCATTTAAGTTATAAGTTATAAGTTAGTTAGTTGTGTACGTTACCTACACGACCAAGGCCAATGTAATGAGCTTTGACACGGCATGCATTCTGACACTGACATTAATCGTTCCCGGATCAGCTATAAACCCACGATCTGACTCTGACACTAAGCATTTCCGAAGAATTTTTGTGACTCTGTTGTTTTCATCAATAAATACTGTTGATAGATCGCTCGGGCAATTAGAAATGCTGCAGAAACTTGCATGCAAAATTAAATAGCAATGCAGTGCAGTACTAATGCATCGCTGTGATTTTAGGATGATTTTGTACTTTTTGTACTCTACTTTTTTTACGCAATGCAGTTCTTAGAGCCCTCGGGCAGCTAGAAATGCTGGCCATTTTGTTATCACTAAGTTCACAATAGGGGTACCGCACCCCACTGAACTGCTATGCAATGCATGGCAGTGCAGTGGCGGCACTACTGTGCAATGCAGTGGCCGCAGTGCAGTCCCACTGCATCCATATTCAGAAAAAAACAATAATTATTATAATCAAAGACAGACAGACAGACAGACAGACAGACAGACAGACAGACAGACAGACAGACAGTACAGTACAGTACAGTACAGTACAGTACAGTACAGTACAGAACAGTACAGTACAGTACAGTACAGTACAGTTCAGCTTCAGATGTAAGATTTAAGCATTTAAGTTATAAGTTATAAGTTAGTTAGTTGTGTACGTTACCTACACGACCAAGGCCAATGTAATGAGCTTTGACACGGCATGCATTCTGACACTGACATTAATCGTTCCCGGATCAGCTATAAACCCACGATCTGACTCTGACACTAAGCATTTCCGAAGAATTTTTGTGACTCTGTTGTTTTCATCAATAAATACTGTTGATAGATCGCTCGGGCAATTAGAAATGCTGCAGAAACTTGCATGCAAAATTAAATAGCAATGCAGTGCAGTACTAATGCATCGCTGTGATTTTAGGATGATTTTGTACTTTTTGTACTCTACTTTTTTTACGCAATGCAGTTCTTAGAGCCCTCGGGCAGCTAGAAATGCTGGCCATTTTGTTATCACTAAGTTCACAATAGGGGTACCGCACCCCACTGAACTGCTATGCAATGCATGGCAGTGCAGTGGCGGCACTACTGTGCAATGCAGTGGCCGCAGTGCAGTCCCACTGCATCCATATTCAGAAAAAAACAATAATTATTATAATCAAAGACAGACAGACAGACAGACAGACAGACAGACAGACAGACAGACAGACAGACAGTACAGTACAGTACAGTACAGTACAGTACAGTACAGAACAGTACAGTACAGTACAGTACAGTACAGTTCAGCTTCAGATGTAAGATTTAAGCATTTAAGTTATAAGTTATAAGTTAGTTAGTTGTGTACGTTACCTACACGACCAAGGCCAATGTAATGAGCTTTGACACGGCATGCATTCTGACACTGACATTAATCGTTCCCGGATCAGCTATAAACCCACGATCTGACTCTGACACTAAGCATTTCCGAAGAATTTTTGTGACTCTGTTGTTTTCATCAATAAATACTGTTGATAGATCGCTCGGGCAATTAGAAATGCTGCAGAAACTTGCATGCAAAATTAAATAGCAATGCAGTGCAGTACTAATGCATCGCTGTGATTTTAGGATGATTTTGTACTTTTTGTACTCTACTTTTTTTACGCAATGCAGTTCTTAGAGCCCTCGGGCAGCTAGAAATGCTGGCCATTTTGTTATCACTAAGTTCACAATAGGGGTACCGCACCCCACTGAACTGCTATGCAATGCATGGCAGTGCAGTGGCGGCACTACTGTGCAATGCAGTGGCCGCAGTGCAGTCCCACTGCATCCATATTCAGAAAAAAACAATAATTATTATAATCAAAGACAGACAGACAGACAGACAGACAGACAGACAGACAGACAGACAGACAGACAGACAGTACAGTACAGTACAGTACAGTACAGTACAGTACAGAACAGTACAGTACAGTACAGTACAGTACAGTTCAGCTTCAGATGTAAGATTTAAGCATTTAAGTTATAAGTTATAAGTTAGTTAGTTGTGTACGTTACCTACACGACCAAGGCCAATGTAATGAGCTTTGACACGGCATGCATTCTGACACTGACATTAATCGTTCCCGGATCAGCTATAAACCCACGATCTGACTCTGACACTAAGCATTTCCGAAGAATTTTTGTGACTCTGTTGTTTTCATCAATAAATACTGTTGATAGATCGCTCGGGCAATTAGAAATGCTGCAGAAACTTGCATGCAAAATTAAATAGCAATGCAGTGCAGTACTAATGCATCGCTGTGATTTTAGGATGATTTTGTACTTTTTGTACTCTACTTTTTTTACGCAATGCAGTTCTTAGAGCCCTCGGGCAGCTAGAAATGCTGGCCATTTTGTTATCACTAAGTTCACAATAGGGGTACCGCACCCCACTGAACTGCTATGCAATGCATGGCAGTGCAGTGGCGGCACTACTGTGCAATGCAGTGGCCGCAGTGCAGTCCCACTGCATCCATATTCAGAAAAAAACAATAATTATTATAATCAAAGACAGACAGACAGACAGACAGACAGACAGACAGACAGACAGACAGACAGTACAGTACAGTACAGTACAGTACAGTACAGTACAGAACAGTACAGTACAGTACAGTACAGTACAGTTCAGCTTCAGATGTAAGATTTAAGCATTTAAGTTATAAGTTATAAGTTAGTTAGTTGTGTACGTTACCTACACGACCAAGGCCAATGTAATGAGCTTTCACACGGCATGCATTCTGACACTGACATTAATCGTTCCCGGATCAGCTATAAACCCACGATCTGACTCTGACACTAAGCATTTCCGAAGAATTTTTGTGACTCTGTTGTTTTCATCAATAAATACTGTTGATAGATCGCTCGGGCAATTAGAAATGCTGCAGAAACTTGCATGCAAAATTAAATAGCAATGCAGTGCAGTACTAATGCATCGCTGTGATTTTAGGATGATTTTGTACTTTTTGTACTCTACTTTTTTTACGCAATGCAGTTCTTAGAGCCCTCGGGCAGCTAGAAATGCTGGCCATTTTGTTATCACTAAGTTCACAATAGGGGTACCGCACCCCACTGAACTGCTATGCAATGCATGGCAGTGCAGTGGCGGCACTACTGTGCAATGCAGTGGCCGCAGTGCAGTCCCACTGCATCCATATTCAGAAAAAAACAATAATTATTATAATCAAAGACAGACAGACAGACAGACAGACAGACAGACAGACAGACAGACAGACAGACAGACAGTACAGTACAGTACAGTACAGTACAGTACAGTACAGAACAGTACAGTACAGTACAGTACAGTACAGTTCAGCTTCAGATGTAAGATTTAAGCATTTAAGTTATAAGTTATAAGTTAGTTAGTTGTGTACGTTACCTACACGACCAAGGCCAATGTAATGAGCTTTGACACGGCATGCATTCTGACACTGACATTAATCGTTCCCGGATCAGCTATAAACCCACGATCTGACTCTGACACTAAGCATTTCCGAAGAATTTTTGTGACTCTGTTGTTTTCATCAATAAATACTGTTGATAGATCGCTCGGGCAATTAGAAATGCTGCAGAAACTTGCATGCAAAATTAAATAGCAATGCAGTGCAGTACTAATGCATCGCTGTGATTTTAGGATGATTTTGTACTTTTTGTACTCTACTTTTTTTACGCAATGCAGTTCTTAGAGCCCTCGGGCAGCTAGAAATGCTGGCCATTTTGTTATCACTAAGTTCACAATAGGGGTACCGCACCCCACTGAACTGCTATGCAATGCATGGCAGTGCAGTGGCGGCACTACTGTGCAATGCAGTGGCCGCAGTGCAGTCCCACTGCATCCATATTCAGAAAAAAACAATAATTATTATAATCAAAGACAGACAGACAGACAGACAGACAGACAGACAGACAGACAGACAGACAGACAGTACAGTACAGTACAGTACAGTACAGTACAGTACAGAACAGTACAGTACAGTACAGTACAGTACAGTTCAGCTTCAGATGTAAGATTTAAGCATTTAAGTTATAAGTTATAAGTTAGTTAGTTGTGTACGTTACCTACACGACCAAGGCCAATGTAATGAGCTTTGACACGGCATGCATTCTGACACTGACATTAATCGTTCCCGGATCAGCTATAAACCCACGATCTGACTCTGACACTAAGCATTTCCGAAGAATTTTTGTGACTCTGTTGTTTTCATCAATAAATACTGTTGATAGATCGCTCGGGCAATTAGAAATGCTGCAGAAACTTGCATGCAAAATTAAATAGCAATGCAGTGCAGTACTAATGCATCGCTGTGATTTTAGGATGATTTTGTACTTTTTGTACTCTACTTTTTTTACGCAATGCAGTTCTTAGAGCCCTCGGGCAGCTAGAAATGCTGGCCATTTTGTTATCACTAAGTTCACAATAGGGGTACCGCACCCCACTGAACTGCTATGCAATGCATGGCAGTGCAGTGGCGGCACTACTGTGCAATGCAGTGGCCGCAGTGCAGTCCCACTGCATCCATATTCAGAAAAAAACAATAATTATTATAATCAAAGACAGACAGACAGACAGACAGACAGACAGACAGACAGACAGACAGACAGACAGTACAGTACAGTACAGTACAGTACAGTACAGTACAGAACAGTACAGTACAGTACAGTACAGTACAGTTCAGCTTCAGATGTAAGATTTAAGCATTTAAGTTATAAGTTATAAGTTAGTTAGTTGTGTACGTTACCTACACGACCAAGGCCAATGTAATGAGCTTTGACACGGCATGCATTCTGACACTGACATTAATCGTTCCCGGATCAGCTATAAACCCACGATCTGACTCTGACACTAAGCATTTCCGAAGAATTTTTGTGACTCTGTTGTTTTCATCAATAAATACTGTTGATAGATCGCTCGGGCAATTAGAAATGCTGCAGAAACTTGCATGCAAAATTAAATAGCAATGCAGTGCAGTACTAATGCATCGCTGTGATTTTAGGATGATTTTGTACTTTTTGTACTCTACTTTTTTTACGCAATGCAGTTCTTAGAGCCCTCGGGCAGCTAGAAATGCTGGCCATTTTGTTATCACTAAGTTCACAATAGGGGTACCGCACCCCACTGAACTGCTATGCAATGCATGGCAGTGCAGTGGCGGCACTACTGTGCAATGCAGTGGCCGCAGTGCAGTCCCACTGCATCCATATTCAGAAAAAAACAATAATTATTATAATCAAAGACAGACAGACAGACAGACAGACAGACAGACAGACAGACAGACAGACAGACAGTACAGTACAGTACAGTACAGTACAGTACAGTACAGAACAGTACAGTACAGTACAGTACAGTACAGTTCAGCTTCAGATGTAAGATTTAAGCATTTAAGTTATAAGTTATAAGTTAGTTAGTTGTGTACGTTACCTACACGACCAAGGCCAATGTAATGAGCTTTGACACGGCATGCATTCTGACACTGACATTAATCGTTCCCGGATCAGCTATAAACCCACGATCTGACTCTGACACTAAGCATTTCCGAAGAATTTTTGTGACTCTGTTGTTTTCATCAATAAATACTGTTGATAGATCGCTCGGGCAATTAGAAATGCTGCAGAAACTTGCATGCAAAATTAAATAGCAATGCAGTGCAGTACTAATGCATCGCTGTGATTTTAGGATGATTTTGTACTTTTTGTACTCTACTTTTTTTACGCAATGCAGTTCTTAGAGCCCTCGGGCAGCTAGAAATGCTGGCCATTTTGTTATCACTAAGTTCACAATAGGGGTACCGCACCCCACTGAACTGCTATGCAATGCATGGCAGTGCAGTGGCGGCACTACTGTGCAATGCAGTGGCCGCAGTGCAGTCCCACTGCATCCATATTCAGAAAAAAACAATAATTATTATAATCAAAGACAGACAGACAGACAGACAGACAGACAGACAGACAGACAGACAGACAGACAGTACAGTACAGTACAGTACAGTACAGTACAGTACAGAACAGTACAGTACAGTACAGTACAGTACAGTTCAGCTTCAGATGTAAGATTTAAGCATTTAAGTTATAAGTTATAAGTTAGTTAGTTGTGTACGTTACCTACACGACCAAGGCCAATGTAATGAGCTTTGACACGGCATGCATTCTGACACTGACATTAATCGTTCCCGGATCAGCTATAAACCCACGATCTGACTCTGACACTAAGCATTTCCGAAGAATTTTTGTGACTCTGTTGTTTTCATCAATAAATACTGTTGATAGATCGCTCGGGCAATTAGAAATGCTGCAGAAACTTGCATGCAAAATTAAATAGCAATGCAGTGCAGTACTAATGCATCGCTGTGATTTTAGGATGATTTTGTACTTTTTGTACTCTACTTTTTTTACGCAATGCAGTTCTTAGAGCCCTCGGGCAGCTAGAAATGCTGGCCATTTTGTTATCACTAAGTTCACAATAGGGGTACCGCACCCCACTGAACTGCTATGCAATGCATGGCAGTGCAGTGGCGGCACTACTGTGCAATGCAGTGGCCGCAGTGCAGTCCCACTGCATCCATATTCAGAAAAAAACAATAATTATTATAATCAAAGACAGACAGACAGACAGACAGACAGACAGACAGACAGACAGACAGACAGACAGTACAGTACAGTACAGTACAGTACAGTACAGTACAGAACAGTACAGTACAGTACAGTACAGTACAGTTCAGCTTCAGATGTAAGATTTAAGCATTTAAGTTATAAGTTATAAGTTAGTTAGTTGTGTACGTTACCTACACGACCAAGGCCAATGTAATGACCTTTGACACGGCATGCATTCTGACACTGACATTAATCGTTCCCGGATCAGCTATAAACCCACGATCTGACTCTGACACTAAGCATTTCCGAAGAATTTTTGTGACTCTGTTGTTTTCATCAATAAATACTGTTGATAGATCGCTCGGGCAATTAGAAATGCTGCAGAAACTTGCATGCAAAATTAAATAGCAATGCAGTGCAGTACTAATGCATCGCTGTGATTTTAGGATGATTTTGTACTTTTTGTACTCTACTTTTTTTACGCAATGCAGTTCTTAGAGCCCTCGGGCAGCTAGAAATGCTGGCCATTTTGTTATCACTAAGTTCACAATAGGGGTACCGCACCCCACTGAACTGCTATGCAATGCATGGCAGTGCAGTGGCGGCACTACTGTGCAATGCAGTGGCCGCAGTGCAGTCCCACTGCATCCATATTCAGAAAAAAACAATAATTATTATAATCAAAGACAGACAGACAGACAGACAGACAGACAGACAGACAGACAGACAGACAGACAGTACAGTACAGTACAGTACAGTACAGTACAGTACAGAACAGTACAGTACAGTACAGTACAGTACAGTTCAGCTTCAGATGTAAGATTTAAGCATTTAAGTTATAAGTTATAAGTTAGTTAGTTGTGTACGTTACCTACACGACCAAGGCCAATGTAATGAGCTATGACACGGCATGCATTCTGACACTGACATTAATCGTTCCCGGATCAGCTATAAACCCACGATCTGACTCTGACACTAAGCATTTCCGAAGAATTTTTGTGACTCTGTTGTTTTCATCAATAAATACTGTTGATAGATCGCTCGGGCAATTAGAAATGCTGCAGAAACTTGCATGCAAAATTAAATAGCAATGCAGTGCAGTACTAATGCATCGCTGTGATTTTAGGATGATTTTGTACTTTTTGTACTCTACTTTTTTTACGCAATGCAGTTCTTAGAGCCCTCGGGCAGCTAGAAATGCTGGCCATTTTGTTATCACTAAGTTCACAATAGGGGTACCGCACCCCACTGAACTGCTATGCAATGCATGGCAGTGCAGTGGCGGCACTACTGTGCAATGCAGTGGCCGCAGTGCAGTCCCACTGCATCCATATTCAGAAAAAAACAATAATTATTATAATCAAAGACAGACAGACAGACAGACAGACAGACAGACAGACAGACAGACAGACAGACAGTACAGTACAGTACAGTACAGTACAGTACAGTACAGTACAGAACAGTACAGTACAGTACAGTACAGTACAGTTCAGCTTCAGATGTAAGATTTAAGCATTTAAGTTATAAGTTATAAGTTAGTTAGTTGTGTACGTTACCTACACGACCAAGGCCAATGTAATGAGCTTTGACACGGCATGCATTCTGACACTGACATTAATCGTTCCCGGATCAGCTATAAACCCACGATCTGACTCTGACACTAAGCATTTCCGAAGAATTTTTGTGACTCTGTTGTTTTCATCAATAAATACTGTTGATAGATCGCTCGGGCAATTAGAAATGCTGCAGAAACTTGCATGCAAAATTAAATAGCAATGCAGTGCAGTACTAATGCATCGCTGTGATTTTAGGATGATTTTGTACTTTTTGTACTCTACTTTTTTTACGCAATGCAGTTCTTAGAGCCCTCGGGCAGCTAGAAATGCTGGCCATTTTGTTATCACTAAGTTCACAATAGGGGTACCGCACCCCACTGAACTGCTATGCAATGCATGGCAGTGCAGTGGCGGCACTACTGTGCAATGCAGTGGCCGCAGTGCAGTCCCACTGCATCCATATTCAGAAAAAAACAATAATTATTATAATCAAAGACAGACAGACAGACAGACAGACAGACAGACAGACAGACAGACAGACAGACAGTACAGTACAGTACAGTACAGTACAGTACAGTACAGTACAGAACAGTACAGTACAGTACAGTACAGTACAGTACAGTTCAGCTTCAGATGTAAGATTTAAGCATTTAAGTTATAAGTTATAAGTTAGTTAGTTGTGTACGTTACCTACACGACCAAGGCCAATGTAATGAGCTTTGACACGGCATGCATTCTGACACTGACATTAATCGTTCCCGGATCAGCTATAAACCCACGATCTGACTCTGACACTAAGCATTTCCGAAGAATTTTTGTGACTCTGTTGTTTTCATCAATAAATACTGTTGATAGATCGCTCGGGCAATTAGAAATGCTGCAGAAACTTGCATGCAAAATTAAATAGCAATGCAGTGCAGTACTAATGCATCGCTGTGATTTTAGGATGATTTTGTACTTTTTGTACTCTACTTTTTTTACGCAATGCAGTTCTTAGAGCCCTCGGGCAGCTAGAAATGCTGGCCATTTTGTTATCACTAAGTTCACAATAGGGGTACCGCACCCCACTGAACTGCTATGCAATGCATGGCAGTGCAGTGGCGGCACTACTGTGCAATGCAGTGGCCGCAGTGCAGTCCCACTGCATCCATATTCAGAAAAAAACAATAATTATTATAATCAAAGACAGACAGACAGACAGACAGACAGACAGACAGACAGACAGACAGACAGACAGACAGTACAGTACAGTACAGTACAGTACAGTACAGTACAGTACAGAACAGTACAGTACAGTACAGTACAGTACAGTTCAGCTTCAGATGCAAGATTTAAGCATTTAAGTTATAAGTTATAAGTTAGTTAGTTGTGTACGTTACCTACACGACCAAGGCCAATGTAATGAGCTTTGACACGGCATGCATTCTGACACTGACATTAATCGTTCCCGGATCAGCTATAAACCCACGATCTGACTCTGACACTAAGCATTTCCGAAGAATTTTTGTGACTCTGTTGTTTTCATCAATAAATACTGTTGATAGATCGCTCGGGCAATTAGAAATGCTGCAGAAACTTGCATGCAAAATTAAATAGCAATGCAGTGCAGTACTAATGCATCGCTGTGATTTTAGGATGATTTTGTACTTTTTGTACTCTACTTTTTTTACGCAATGCAGTTCTTAGAGCCCTCGGGCAGCTAGAAATGCTGGCCATTTTGTTATCACTAAGTTCACAATAGGGGTACCGCACCCCACTGAACTGCTATGCAATGCATGGCAGTGCAGTGGCGGCACTACTGTGCAATGCAGTGGCCGCAGTGCAGTCCCACTGCATCCATATTCAGAAAAAAACAATAATTATTATAATCAAAGACAGACAGACAGACAGACAGACAGACAGACAGACAGACAGACAGACAGACAGTACAGTACAGTACAGTACAGTACAGTACAGTACAGAACAGTACAGTACAGTACAGTACAGTACAGTTCAGCTTCAGATGTAAGATTTAAGCATTTAAGTTATAAGTTATAAGTTAGTTAGTTGTGTACGTTACCTACACGACCAACGCCAATGTAATGACCTTTGACACGGCATGCATTCTGACACTGACATTAATCGTTCCCGGATCAGCTATAAACCCACGATCTGACTCTGACACTAAGCATTTCCGAAGAATTTTTGTGACTCTGTTGTTTTCATCAATAAATACTGTTGATAGATCGCTCGGGCAATTAGAAATGCTGCAGAAACTTGCATGCAAAATTAAATAGCAATGCAGTGCAGTACTAATGCATCGCTGTGATTTTAGGATGATTTTGTACTTTTTGTACTCTACTTTTTTTACGCAATGCAGTTCTTAGAGCCCTCGGGCAGCTAGAAATGCTGGCCATTTTGTTATCACTAAGTTCACAATAGGGGTACCGCACCCCACTGAACTGCTATGCAATGCATGGCAGTGCAGTGGCGGCACTACTGTGCAATGCAGTGGCCGCAGTGCAGTCCCACTGCATCCATATTCAGAAAAAAACAATAATTATTATAATCAAAGACAGACAGACAGACAGACAGACAGACAGACAGACAGACAGACAGACAGACAGTACAGTACAGTACAGTACAGTACAGTACAGTACAGTACAGAACAGTACAGTACAGTACAGTACAGTACAGTTCAGCTTCAGATGTAAGATTTAAGCATTTAAGTTATAAGTTATAAGTTAGTTAGTTGTGTACGTTACCTACACGACCAAGGCCAATGTAATGAGCTATGACACGGCATGCATTCTGACACTGACATTAATCGTTCCCGGATCAGCTATAAACCCACGATCTGACTCTGACACTAAGCATTTCCGAAGAATTTTTGTGACTCTGTTGTTTTCATCAATAAATACTGTTGATAGATCGCTCGGGCAATTAGAAATGCTGCAGAAACTTGCATGCAAAATTAAATAGCAATGCAGTGCAGTACTAATGCATCGCTGTGATTTTAGGATGATTTTGTACTTTTTGTACTCTACTTTTTTTACGCAATGCAGTTCTTAGAGCCCTCGGGCAGCTAGAAATGCTGGCCATTTTGTTATCACTAAGTTCACAATAGGGGTACCGCACCCCACTGAACTGCTATGCAATGCATGGCAGTGCAGTGGCGGCACTACTGTGCAATGCAGTGGCCGCAGTGCAGTCCCACTGCATCCATATTCAGAAAAAAACAATAATTATTATAATCAAATACAGACAGACAGACAGACAGACAGACAGACAGACAGACAGACAGACAGACAGTACAGTACAGTACAGTACAGTACAGTACAGTACAGAACAGTACAGTACAGTACAGTACAGTACAGTTCAGCTTCAGATGTAAGATTTAAGCATTTAAGTTATAAGTTATAAGTTAGTTAGTTGTGTACGTTACCTACACGACCAAGGCCAATGTAATGAGCTTTGACACGGCATGCATTCTGACACTGACATTAATCGTTCCCGGATCAGCTATAAACCCACGATCTGACTCTGACACTAAGCATTTCCGAAGAATTTTTGTGACTCTGTTGTTTTCATCAATAAATACTGTTGATAGATCGCTCGGGCAATTAGAAATGCTGCAGAAACTTGCATGCAAAATTAAATAGCAATGCAGTGCAGTACTAATGCATCGCTGTGATTTTAGGATGATTTTGTACTTTTTGTACTCTACTTTTTTTACGCAATGCAGTTCTTAGAGCCCTCGGGCAGCTAGAAATGCTGGCCATTTTGTTATCACTAAGTTCACAATAGGGGTACCGCACCCCACTGAACTGCTATGCAATGCATGGCAGTGCAGTGGCGGCACTACTGTGCAATGCAGTGGCCGCAGTGCAGTCCCACTGCATCCATATTCAGAAAAAAACAATAATTATTATAATCAAAGACAGACAGACAGACAGACAGACAGACAGACAGACAGACAGACAGACAGACAGACAGACAGTACAGTACAGTACAGTACAGTACAGTACAGTACAGAACAGTACAGTACAGTACAGTACAGTACAGTACAGTTCAGCTTCAGATGTAAGATTTAAGCATTTAAGTTATAAGTTATAAGTTAGTTAGTTGTGTACGTTACCTACACGACCAAGGCCAATGTAATGAGCTTTGACACGGCATGCATTCTGACACTGACATTAATCGTTCCCGGATCAGCTATAAACCCACGATCTGACTCTGACACTAAGCATTTCCGAAGAATTTTTGTGACTCTGTTGTTTTCATCAATAAATACTGTTGATAGATCGCTCGGGCAATTAGAAATGCTGCAGAAACTTGCATGCAAAATTAAATAGCAATGCAGTGCAGTACTAATGCATCGCTGTGATTTTAGGATGATTTTGTACTTTTTGTACTCTACTTTTTTTACGCAATGCAGTTCTTAGAGCCCTCGGGCAGCTAGAAATGCTGGCCATTTTGTTATCACTAAGTTCACAATAGGGGTACCGCACCCCACTGAACTGCTATGCAATGCATGGCAGTGCAGTGGCGGCACTACTGTGCAATGCAGTGGCCGCAGTGCAGTCCCACTGCATCCATATTCAGAAAAAAACAATAATTATTATAATCAAAGACAGACAGACAGACAGACAGACAGACAGACAGACAGACAGACAGACAGACAGACAGACAGTACAGTACAGTACAGTACAGTACAGTACAGTACAGAACAGTACAGTACAGTACAGTACAGTACAGTTCAGCTTCAGATGTAAGATTTAAGCATTTAAGTTATAAGTTATAAGTTAGTTAGTTGTGTACGTTACCTACACGACCAAGGCCAATGTAATGAGCTTTGACACGGCATGCATTCTGACACTGACATTAATCGTTCCCGGATCAGCTATAAACCCACGATCTGACTCTGACACTAAGCATTTCCGAAGAATTTTTGTGACTCTGTTGTTTTCATCAATAAATACTGTTGATAGATCGCTCGGGCAATTAGAAATGCTGCAGAAACTTGCA
Source organism: Flabesymbios commensalis (assembly GCA_964017125.1). Taxonomy (NCBI): domain Eukaryota; kingdom Metazoa; phylum Annelida; class Polychaeta; order Terebellida; family Flabelligeridae; genus Flabesymbios; species Flabesymbios commensalis. Next base: position 54,549 of record CAXHKU010000524.1, read on the forward strand.
TGCAAAATTAAATAGCAATGCAGTGCAGTACTAATGCATCGCTGTGATTTTAGGATGATTTTGTACTTTTTGTACTCTACTTTTTTTACGCAATGCAGTTCTTAGAGCCCTCGGGCAGCTAGAAATGCTGGCCATTTTGTTATCACTAAGTTCACAATAGGGGTACCGCACCCCACTGAACTGCTATGCAATGCATGGCAGTGCAGTGGCGGCACTACTGTGCAATGCAGTGGCCGCAGTGCAGTCCCACTGCATCCATATTCAGAAAAAAACAATAATTATTATAATCAAAGACAGACAGACAGACAGACAGACAGACAGACAGACAGACAGACAGACAGACAGTACAGTACAGTACAGTACAGTACAGTACAGTACAGTACAGAACAGTACAGTACAGTACAGTACAGTACAGTTCAGCTTCAGATGTAAGATTTAAGCATTTAAGTTATAAGTTATAAGTTAGTTAGTTGTGTACGTTACCTACACGACCAAGGCCAATGTAATGAGCTATGACACGGCATGCATTCTGACACTGACATTAATCGTTCCCGGATCAGCTATAAACCCACGATCTGACTCTGACACTAAGCATTTCCGAAGAATTTTTGTGACTCTGTTGTTTTCATCAATAAATACTGTTGATAGATCGCTCGGGCAATTAGAAATGCTGCAGAAACTTGCATGCAAAATTAAATAGCAATGCAGTGCAGTACTAATGCATCGCTGTGATTTTAGGATGATTTTGTACTTTTTGTACTCTACTTTTTTTACGCAATGCAGTTCTTAGAGCCCTCGGGCAGCTAGAAATGCTGGCCATTTTGTTATCACTAAGTTCACAATAGGGGTACCGCACCCCACTGAACTGCTATGCAATGCATGGCAGTGCAGTGGCGGCACTACTGTGCAATGCAGTGGCCGCAGTGCAGTCCCACTGCATCCATATTCAGAAAAAAACAATAATTATTATAATCAAATACAGACAGACAGACAGACAGACAGACAGACAGACAGACAGACAGACAGACAGTACAGTACAGTACAGTACAGTACAGTACAGTACAGAACAGTACAGTACAGTACAGTACAGTACAGTTCAGCTTCAGATGTAAGATTTAAGCATTTAAGTTATAAGTTATAAGTTAGTTAGTTGTGTACGTTACCTACACGACCAAGGCCAATGTAATGAGCTTTGACACGGCATGCATTCTGACACTGACATTAATCGTTCCCGGATCAGCTATAAACCCACGATCTGACTCTGACACTAAGCATTTCCGAAGAATTTTTGTGACTCTGTTGTTTTCATCAATAAATACTGTTGATAGATCGCTCGGGCAATTAGAAATGCTGCAGAAACTTGCATGCAAAATTAAATAGCAATGCAGTGCAGTACTAATGCATCGCTGTGATTTTAGGATGATTTTGTACTTTTTGTACTCTACTTTTTTTACGCAATGCAGTTCTTAGAGCCCTCGGGCAGCTAGAAATGCTGGCCATTTTGTTATCACTAAGTTCACAATAGGGGTACCGCACCCCACTGAACTGCTATGCAATGCATGGCAGTGCAGTGGCGGCACTACTGTGCAATGCAGTGGCCGCAGTGCAGTCCCACTGCATCCATATTCAGAAAAAAACAATAATTATTATAATCAAAGACAGACAGACAGACAGACAGACAGACAGACAGACAGACAGACAGACAGACAGACAGACAGTACAGTACAGTACAGTACAGTACAGTACAGTACAGAACAGTACAGTACAGTACAGTACAGTACAGTACAGTTCAGCTTCAGATGTAAGATTTAAGCATTTAAGTTATAAGTTATAAGTTAGTTAGTTGTGTACGTTACCTACACGACCAAGGCCAATGTAATGAGCTTTGACACGGCATGCATTCTGACACTGACATTAATCGTTCCCGGATCAGCTATAAACCCACGATCTGACTCTGACACTAAGCATTTCCGAAGAATTTTTGTGACTCTGTTGTTTTCATCAATAAATACTGTTGATAGATCGCTCGGGCAATTAGAAATGCTGCAGAAACTTGCATGCAAAATTAAATAGCAATGCAGTGCAGTACTAATGCATCGCTGTGATTTTAGGATGATTTTGTACTTTTTGTACTCTACTTTTTTTACGCAATGCAGTTCTTAGAGCCCTCGGGCAGCTAGAAATGCTGGCCATTTTGTTATCACTAAGTTCACAATAGGGGTACCGCACCCCACTGAACTGCTATGCAATGCATGGCAGTGCAGTGGCGGCACTACTGTGCAATGCAGTGGCCGCAGTGCAGTCCCACTGCATCCATATTCAGAAAAAAACAATAATTATTATAATCAAAGACAGACAGACAGACAGACAGACAGACAGACAGACAGACAGACAGACAGACAGACAGTACAGTACAGTACAGTACAGTACAGTACAGTACAGAACAGTACAGTACAGTACAGTACAGTACAGTTCAGCTTCAGATGTAAGATTTAAGCATTTAAGTTATAAGTTATAAGTTAGTTAGTTGTGTACGTTACCTACACGACCAAGGCCAATGTAATGAGCTTTGACACGGCATGCATTCTGACACTGACATTAATCGTTCCCGGATCAGCTATAAACCCACGATCTGACTCTGACACTAAGCATTTCCGAAGAATTTTTGTGACTCTGTTGTTTTCATCAATAAATACTGTTGATAGATCGCTCGGGCAATTAGAAATGCTGCAGAAACTTGCATGCAAAATTAAATAGCAATGCAGTGCAGTACTAATGCATCGCTGTGATTTTAGGATGATTTTGTACTTTTTGTACTCTACTTTTTTTACGCAATGCAGTTCTTAGAGCCCTCGGGCAGCTAGAAATGCTGGCCATTTTGTTATCACTAAGTTCACAATAGGGGTACCGCACCCCACTGAACTGCTATGCAATGCATGGCAGTGCAGTGGCGGCACTACTGTGCAATGCAGTGGCCGCAGTGCAGTCCCACTGCATCCATATTCAGAAAAAAACAATAATTATTATAATCAAAGACAGACAGACAGACAGACAGACAGACAGACAGACAGACAGACAGACAGACAGTACAGTACAGTACAGTACAGTACAGTACAGTACAGTACAGAACAGTACAGTACAGTACAGTACAGTACAGTTCAGCTTCAGATGTAAGATTTAAGCATTTAAGTTATAAGTTATAAGTTAGTTAGTTGTGTACGTTACCTACACGACCAAGGCCAATGTAATGAGCTTTGACACGGCATGCATTCTGACACTGACATTAATCGTTCCCGGATCAGCTATAAACCCACGATCTGACTCTGACACTAAGCATTTCCGAAGAATTTTTGTGACTCTGTTGTTTTCATCAATAAATACTGTTGATAGATCGCTCGGGCAATTAGAAATGCTGCAGAAACTTGCATGCAAAATTAAATAGCAATGCAGTGCAGTACTAATGCATCGCTGTGATTTTAGGATGATTTTGTACTTTTTGTACTCTACTTTTTTTACGCAATGCAGTTCTTAGAGCCCTCGGGCAGCTAGAAATGCTGGCCATTTTGTTATCACTAAGTTCACAATAGGGGTACCGCACCCCACTGAACTGCTATGCAATGCATGGCAGTGCAGTGGCGGCACTACTGTGCAATGCAGTGGCCGCAGTGCAGTCCCACTGCATCCATATTCAGAAAAAAACAATAATTATTATAATCAAAGACAGACAGACAGACAGACAGACAGACAGACAGACAGACAGACAGACAGACAGTACAGTACAGTACAGTACAGTACAGTACAGTACAGAACAGTACAGTACAGTACAGTACAGTACAGTTCAGCTTCAGATGTAAGATTTAAGCATTTAAGTTATAAGTTATAAGTTAGTTAGTTGTGTACGTTACCTACACGACCAAGGCCAATGTAATGAGCTTTGACACGGCATGCATTCTGACACTGACATTAATCGTTCCCGGATCAGCTATAAACCCACGATCTGACTCTGACACTAAGCATTTCCGAAGAATTTTTGTGACTCTGTTGTTTTCATCAATAAATACTGTTGATAGATCGCTCGGGCAATTAGAAATGCTGCAGAAACTTGCATGCAAAATTAAATAGCAATGCAGTGCAGTACTAATGCATCGCTGTGATTTTAGGATGATTTTGTACTTTTTGTACTCTACTTTTTTTACGCAATGCAGTTCTTAGAGCCCTCGGGCAGCTAGAAATGCTGGCCATTTTGTTATCACTAAGTTCACAATAGGGGTACCGCACCCCACTGAACTGCTATGCAATGCATGGCAGTGCAGTGGCGGCACTACTGTGCAATGCAGTGGCCGCAGTGCAGTCCCACTGCATCCATATTCAGAAAAAAACAATAATTATTATAATCAAAGACAGACAGACAGACAGACAGACAGACAGACAGACAGACAGACAGACAGACAGACAGTACAGTACAGTACAGTACAGTACAGTACAGTACAGAACAGTACAGTACAGTACAGTACAGTACAGTTCAGCTTCAGATGTAAGATTTAAGCATTTAAGTTATAAGTTATAAGTTAGTTAGTTGTGTACGTTACCTACACGACCAAGGCCAATGTAATGAGCTTTGACACGGCATGCATTCTGACACTGACATTAATCGTTCCCGGATCAGCTATAAACCCACGATCTGACTCTGACACTAAGCATTTCCGAAGAATTTTTGTGACTCTGTTGTTTTCATCAATAAATACTGTTGATAGATCGCTCGGGCAATTAGAAATGCTGCAGAAACTTGCATGCAAAATTAAATAGCAATGCAGTGCAGTACTAATGCATCGCTGTGATTTTAGGATGATTTTGTACTTTTTGTACTCTACTTTTTTTACGCAATGCAGTTCTTAGAGCCCTCGGGCAGCTAGAAATGCTGGCCATTTTGTTATCACTAAGTTCACAATAGGGGTACCGCACCCCACTGAACTGCTATGCAATGCATGGCAGTGCAGTGGCGGCACTACTGTGCAATGCAGTGGCCGCAGTGCAGTCCCACTGCATCCATATTCAGAAAAAAACAATAATTATTATAATCAAAGACAGACAGACAGACAGACAGACAGACAGACAGACAGACAGACAGACAGACAGACAGTACAGTACAGTACAGTACAGTACAGTACAGTACAGTACAGTACAGAACAGTACAGTACAGTACAGTACAGTACAGTTCAGCTTCAGATGTAAGATTTAAGCATTTAAGTTATAAGTTATAAGTTAGTTAGTTGTGTACGTTACCTACACGACCAAGGCCAATGTAATGAGCTTTGACACGGCATGCATTCTGACACTGACATTAATCGTTCCCGGATCAGCTATAAACCCACGATCTGACTCTGACACTAAGCATTTCCGAAGAATTTTTGTGACTCTGTTGTTTTCATCAATAAATACTGTTGATAGATCGCTCGGGCAATTAGAAATGCTGCAGAAACTTGCATGCAAAATTAAATAGCAATGCAGTGCAGTACTAATGCATCGCTGTGATTTTAGGATGATTTTGTACTTTTTGTACTCTACTTTTTTTACGCAATGCAGTTCTTAGAGCCCTCGGGCAGCTAGAAATGCTGGCCATTTTGTTATCACTAAGTTCACAATAGGGGTACCGCACCCCACTGAACTGCTATGCAATGCATGGCAGTGCAGTGGCGGCACTACTGTGCAATGCAGTGGCCGCAGTGCAGTCCCACTGCATCCATATTCAGAAAAAAACAATAATTATTATAATCAAAGACAGACAGACAGACAGACAGACAGACAGACAGACAGACAGACAGACAGACAGTACAGTACAGTACAGTACAGTACAGTACAGTACAGTACAGAACAGTACAGTACAGTACAGTACAGTACAGTTCAGCTTCAGATGTAAGATTTAAGCATTTAAGTTATAAGTTATAAGTTAGTTAGTTGTGTACGTTACCTACACGACCAAGGCCAATGTAATGAGCTTTGACACGGCATGCATTCTGACACTGACATTAATCGTTCCCGGATCAGCTATAAACCCACGATCTGACTCTGACACTAAGCATTTCCGAAGAATTTTTGTGACTCTGTTGTTTTCATCAATAAATACTGTTGATAGATCGCTCGGGCAATTAGAAATGCTGCAGAAACTTGCATGCAAAATTAAATAGCAATGCAGTGCAGTACTAATGCATCGCTGTGATTTTAGGATGATTTTGTACTTTTTGTACTCTACTTTTTTTACGCAATGCAGTTCTTAGAGCCCTCGGGCAGCTAGAAATGCTGGCCATTTTGTTATCACTAAGTTCACAATAGGGGTACCGCACCCCACTGAACTGCTATGCAATGCATGGCAGTGCAGTGGCGGCACTACTGTGCAATGCAGTGGCCGCAGTGCAGTCCCACTGCATCCATATTCAGAAAAAAACAATAATTATTATAATCAAAGACAGACAGACAGACAGACAGACAGACAGACAGACAGACAGACAGACAGACAGTACAGTACAGTACAGTACAGTACAGTACAGTACAGAACAGTACAGTACAGTACAGTACAGTACAGTTCAGCTTCAGATGTAAGATTTAAGCATTTAAGTTATAAGTTATAAGTTAGTTAGTTGTGTACGTTACCTACACGACCAAGGCCAATGTAATGAGCTTTGACACGGCATGCATTCTGACACTGACATTAATCGTTCCCGGATCAGCTATAAACCCACGATCTGACTCTGACACTAAGCATTTCCGAAGAATTTTTGTGACTCTGTTGTTTTCATCAATAAATACTGTTGATAGATCGCTCGGGCAATTAGAAATGCTGCAGAAACTTGCATGCAAAATTAAATAGCAATGCAGTGCAGTACTAATGCATCGCTGTGATTTTAGGATGATTTTGTACTTTTTGTACTCTACTTTTTTTACGCAATGCAGTTCTTAGAGCCCTCGGGCAGCTAGAAATGCTGGCCATTTTGTTATCACTAAGTTCACAATAGGGGTACCGCACCCCACTGAACTGCTATGCAATGCATGGCAGTGCAGTGGCGGCACTACTGTGCAATGCAGTGGCCGCAGTGCAGTCCCACTGCATCCATATTCAGAAAAAAACAATAATTATTATAATCAAAGACAGACAGACAGACAGACAGACAGACAGACAGACAGACAGACAGACAGACAGACAGACAGTACAGTACAGTACAGTACAGTACAGTACAGTACAGAACAGTACAGTACAGTACAGTACAGTACAGTTCAGCTTCAGATGTAAGATTTAAGCATTTAAGTTATAAGTTATAAGTTAGTTAGTTGTGTACGTTACCTACACGACCAAGGCCAATGTAATGAGCTTTGACACGGCATGCATTCTGACACTGACATTAATCGTTCCCGGATCAGCTATAAACCCACGATCTGACTCTGACACTAAGCATTTCCGAAGAATTTTTGTGACTCTGTTGTTTTCATCAATAAATACTGTTGATAGATCGCTCGGGCAATTAGAAATGCTGCAGAAACTTGCATGCAAAATTAAATAGCAATGCAGTGCAGTACTAATGCATCGCTGTGATTTTAGGATGATTTTGTACTTTTTGTACTCTACTTTTTTTACGCAATGCAGTTCTTAGAGCCCTCGGACAGCTAGAAATGCTGGCCATTTTGTTATCACTAAGTTCACAATAGGGGTACCGCACCCCACTGAACTGCTATGCAATGCATGGCAGTGCAGTGGCGGCACTACTGTGCAATGCAGTGGCCGCAGTGCAGTCCCACTGCATCCATATTCAGAAAAAAACAATAATTATTATAATCAAAGACAGACAGACAGACAGACAGACAGACAGACAGACAGACAGACAGACAGACAGTACAGTACAGTACAGTACAGTACAGTACAGTACAGAACAGTACAGTACAGTACAGTACAGTACAGTACAGTTCAGCTTCAGATGTAAGATTTAAGCATTTAAGTTATAAGTTATAAGTTAGTTAGTTGTGTACGTTACCTACACGACCAAGGCCAATGTAATGAGCTTTGACACGGCATGCATTCTGACACTGACATTAATCGTTCCCGGATCAGCTATAAACCCACGATCTGACTCTGACACTAAGCATTTCCGAAGAATTTTTGTGACTCTGTTGTTTTCATCAATAAATACTGTTGATAGATCGCTCGGGCAATTAGAAATGCTGCAGAAACTTGCATGCAAAATTAAATAGCAATGCAGTGCAGTACTAATGCATCGCTGTGATTTTAGGATGATTTTGTACTTTTTGTACTCTACTTTTTTTACGCAATGCAGTTCTTAGAGCCCTCGGGCAGCTAGAAATGCTGGCCATTTTGTTATCACTAAGTTCACAATAGGGGTACCGCACCCCACTGAACTGCTATGCAATGCATGGCAGTGCAGTGGCGGCACTACTGTGCAATGCAGTGGCCGCAGTGCAGTCCCACTGCATCCATATTCAGAAAAAAACAATAATTATTATAATCAAAGACAGACAGACAGACAGACAGACAGACAGACAGACAGACAGACAGACAGACAGTACAGTACAGTACAGTACAGTACAGTACAGTACAGAACAGTACAGTACAGTACAGTACAGTACAGTACAGTTCAGCTTCAGATGTAAGATTTAAGCATTTAAGTTATAAGTTATAAGTTAGTTAGTTGTGTACGTTACCTACACGACCAAGGCCAATGTAATGAGCTTTGACACGGCATGCATTCTGACACTGACATTAATCGTTCCCGGATCAGCTATAAACCCACGATCTGACTCTGACACTAAGCATTTCCGAAGAATTTTTGTGACTCTGTTGTTTTCATCAATAAATACTGTTGATAGATCGCTCGGGCAATTAGAAATGCTGCAGAAACTTGCATGCAAAATTAAATAGCAATGCAGTGCAGTACTAATGCATCGCTGTGATTTTAGGATGATTTTGTACTTTTTGTACTCTACTTTTTTTACGCAATGCAGTTCTTAGAGACCTCGGGCAGCTAGAAATGCTGGCCATTTTGTTATCACTAAGTTCACAATAGGGGTACCGCACCCCACTGAACTGCTATGCAATGCATGGCAGTGCAGTGGCGGCACTACTGTGCAATGCAGTGGCCGCAGTGCAGTCCCACTGCATCCATATTCAGAAAAAAACAATAATTATTATAATCAAAGACAGACAGACAGACAGACAGACAGACAGACAGACAGACAGACAGACAGACAGTACAGTACAGTACAGTACAGTACAGTACAGTACAGAACAGTACAGTACAGTACAGTACAGTACAGTTCAGCTTCAGATGTAAGATTTAAGCATTTAAGTTATAAGTTATAAGTTAGTTAGTTGTGTACGTTACCTACACGACCAAGGCCAATGTAATGAGCTTTGACACGGCATGCATTCTGACACTGACATTAATCGTTCCCGGATCAGCTATAAACCCACGATCTGACTCTGACACTAAGCATTTCCGAAGAATTTTTGTGACTCTGTTGTTTTCATCAATAAATACTGTTGATAGATCGCTCGGGCAATTAGAAATGCTGCAGAAACTTGCATGCAAAATTAAATAGCAATGCAGTGCAGTACTAATGCATCGCTGTGATTTTAGGATGATTTTGTACTTTTTGTACTCTACTTTTTTTACGCAATGCAGTTCTTAGAGCCCTCGGGCAGCTAGAAATGCTGGCCATTTTGTTATCACTAAGTTCACAATAGGGGTACCGCACCCCACTGAACTGCTATGCAATGCATGGCAGTGCAGTGGCGGCACTACTGTGCAATGCAGTGGCCGCAGTGCAGTCCCACTGCATCCATATTCAGAAAAAAACAATAATTATTATAATCAAAGACAGACAGACAGACAGACAGACAGACAGACAGACAGACAGACAGACAGACAGACAGTACAGTACAGTACAGTACAGTACAGTACAGTACAGAACAGTACAGTACAGTACAGTACAGTACAGTTCAGCTTCAGATGTAAGATTTAAGCATTTAAGTTATAAGTTATAAGTTAGTTAGTTGTGTACGTTACCTACACGACCAAGGCCAATGTAATGAGCTTTGACACGGCATGCATTCTGACACTGACATTAATCGTTCCCGGATCAGCTATAAACCCACGATCTGACTCTGACACTAAGCATTTCCGAAGAATTTTTGTGACTCTGTTGTTTTCATCAATAAATACTGTTGATAGATCGCTCGGGCAATTAGAAATGCTGCAGAAACTTGCATGCAAAATTAAATAGCAATGCAGTGCAGTACTAATGCATCGCTGTGATTTTAGGATGATTTTGTACTTTTTGTACTCTACTTTTTTTACGCAATGCAGTTCTTAGAGACCTCGGGCAGCTAGAAATGCTGGCCATTTTGTTATCACTAAGTTCACAATAGGGGTACCGCACCCCACTGAACTGCTATGCAATGCATGGCAGTGCAGTGGCGGCACTACTGTGCAATGCAGTGGCCGCAGTGCAGTCCCACTGCATCCATATTCAGAAAAAAACAATAATTATTATAATCAAAGACAGACAGACAGACAGACAGACAGACAGACAGACAGACAGACAGACAGACAGTACAGTACAGTACAGTACAGTACAGTACAGTACAGAACAGTACAGTACAGTACAGTACAGTACAGTTCAGCTTCAGATGTAAGATTTAAGCATTTAAGTTATAAGTTATAAGTTAGTTAGTTGTGTACGTTACCTACACGACCAAGGCCAATGTAATGAGCTTTGACACGGCATGCATTCTGACACTGACATTAATCGTTCCCGGATCAGCTATAAACCCACGATCTGACTCTGACACTAAGCATTTCCGAAGAATTTTTGTGACTCTGTTGTTTTCATCAATAAATACTGTTGATAGATCGCTCGGGCAATTAGAAATGCTGCAGAAACTTGCATGCAAAATTAAATAGCAATGCAGTGCAGTACTAATGCATCGCTGTGATTTTAGGATGATTTTGTACTTTTTGTACTCTACTTTTTTTACGCAATGCAGTTCTTAGAGCCCTCGGGCAGCTAGAAATGCTGGCCATTTTGTTATCACTAAGTTCACAATAGGGGTACCGCACCCCACTGAACTGCTATGCAATGCATGGCAGTGCAGTGGCGGCACTACTGTGCAATGCAGTGGCCGCAGTGCAGTCCCACTGCATCCATATTCAGAAAAAAACAATAATTATTATAATCAAAGACAGACAGACAGACAGACAGACAGACAGACAGACAGACAGACAGACAGACAGACAGTACAGTACAGTACAGTACAGTACAGTACAGTACAGAACAGTACAGTACAGTACAGTACAGTACAGTTCAGCTTCAGATGTAAGATTTAAGCATTTAAGTTATAAGTTATAAGTTAGTTAGTTGTGTACGTTACCTACACGACCAAGGCCAATGTAATGAGCTTTGACACGGCATGCATTCTGACACTGACATTAATCGTTCCCGGATCAGCTATAAACCCACGATCTGACTCTGACACTAAGCATTTCCGAAGAATTTTTGTGACTCTGTTGTTTTCATCAATAAATACTGTTGATAGATCGCTCGGGCAATTAGAAATGCTGCAGAAACTTGCATGCAAAATTAAATAGCAATGCAGTGCAGTACTAATGCATCGCTGTGATTTTAGGATGATTTTGTACTTTTTGTACTCTACTTTTTTTACGCAATGCAGTTCTTAGAGACCTCGGGCAGCTAGAAATGCTGGCCATTTTGTTATCACTAAGTTCACAATAGGGGTACCGCACCCCACTGAACTGCTATGCAATGCATGGCAGTGCAGTGGCGGCACTACTGTGCAATGCAGTGGCCGCAGTGCAGTCCCACTGCATCCATATTCAGAAAAAAACAATAATTATTATAATCAAAGACAGACAGACAGACAGACAGACAGACAGACAGACAGACAGACAGACAGTACAGTACAGTACAGTACAGTACAGTACAGTACAGAACAGTACAGTACAGTACAGTACAGTACAGTTCAGCTTCAGATGTAAGATTTAAGCATTTAAGTTATAAGTTATAAGTTAGTTAGTTGTGTACGTTACCTACACGACCAAGGCCAATGTAATGAGCTTTGACACGGCATGCATTCTGACACTGACATTAATCGTTCCCGGATCAGCTATAAACCCACGATCTGACTCTGACACTAAGCATTTCCGAAGAATTTTTGTGACTCTGTTGTTTTCATCAATAAATACTGTTGATAGATCGCTCGGGCAATTAGAAATGCTGCAGAAACTTGCATGCAAAATTAAATAGCAATGCAGTGCAGTACTAATGCATCGCTGTGATTTTAGGATGATTTTGTACTTTTTGTACTCTACTTTTTTTACGCAATGCAGTTCTTAGAGCCCTCGGGCAGCTAGAAATGCTGGCCATTTTGTTATCACTAAGTTCACAATAGGGGTACCGCACCCCACTGAACTGCTATGCAATGCATGGCAGTGCAGTGGCGGCACTACTGTGCAATGCAGTGGCCGCAGTGCAGTCCCACTGCATCCATATTCAGAAAAAAACAATAATTATTATAATCAAAGACAGACAGACAGACAGACAGACAGACAGACAGACAGACAGACAGACAGACAGACAGTACAGTACAGTACAGTACAGTACAGTACAGTACAGAACAGTACAGTACAGTACAGTACAGTACAGTTCAGCTTCAGATGTAAGATTTAAGCATTTAAGTTATAAGTTATAAGTTAGTTAGTTGTGTACGTTACCTACACGACCAAGGCCAATGTAATGAGCTTTGACACGGCATGCATTCTGACACTGACATTAATCGTTCCCGGATCAGCTATAAACCCACGATCTGACTCTGACACTAAGCATTTCCGAAGAATTTTTGTGACTCTGTTGTTTTCATCAATAAATACTGTTGATAGATCGCTCGGGCAATTAGAAATGCTGCAGAAACTTGCATGCAAAATTAAATAGCAATGCAGTGCAGTACTAATGCATCGCTGTGATTTTAGGATGATTTTGTACTTTTTGTACTCTACTTTTTTTACGCAATGCAGTTCTTAGAGACCTCGGGCAGCTAGAAATGCTGGCCATTTTGTTATCACTAAGTTCACAATAGGGGTACCGCACCCCACTGAACTGCTATGCAATGCATGGCAGTGCAGTGGCGGCACTACTGTGCAATGCAGTGGCCGCAGTGCAGTCCCACTGCATCCATATTCAGAAAAAAACAATAATTATTATAATCAAAGACAGACAGACAGACAGACAGACAGACAGACAGACAGACAGACAGACAGTACAGTACAGTACAGTACAGTACAGTACAGTACAGAACAGTACAGTACAGTACAGTACAGTACAGTTCAGCTTCAGATGTAAGATTTAAGCATTTAAGTTATAAGTTATAAGTTAGTTAGTTGTGTACGTTACCTACACGACCAAGGCCAATGTAATGAGCTTTGACACGGCATGCATTCTGACACTGACATTAATCGTTCCCGGATCAGCTATAAACCCACGATCTGACTCTGACACTAAGCATTTCCGAAGAATTTTTGTGACTCTGTTGTTTTCATCAATAAATACTGTTGATAGATCGCTCGGGCAATTAGAAATGCTGCAGAAACTTGCATGCAAAATTAAATAGCAATGCAGTGCAGTACTAATGCATCGCTGTGATTTTAGGATGATTTTGTACTTTTTGTACTCTACTTTTTTTACGCAATGCAGTTCTTAGAGCCCTCGGGCAGCTAGAAATGCTGGCCATTTTGTTATCACTAAGTTCACAATAGGGGTACCGCACCCCACTGAACTGCTATGCAATGCATGGCAGTGCAGTGGCGGCACTACTGTGCAATGCAGTGGCCGCAGTGCAGTCCCACTGCATCCATATTCAGAAAAAAACAATAATTATTATAATCAAAGACAGACAGACAGACAGACAGACAGACAGACAGACAGACAGACAGACAGACAGTACAGTACAGTACAGTACAGTACAGTACAGTACAGAACAGTACAGTACAGTACAGTACAGTACAGTTCAGCTTCAGATGTAAGATTTAAGCATTTAAGTTATAAGTTATAAGTTAGTTAGTTGTGTACGTTACCTACACGACCAAGGCCAATGTAATGAGCTTTGACACGGCATGCATTCTGACACTGACATTAATCGTTCCCGGATCAGCTATAAACCCACGATCTGACTCTGACACTAAGCATTTCCGAAGAATTTTTGTGACTCTGTTGTTTTCATCAATAAATACTGTTGATAGATCGCTCGGGCAATTAGAAATGCTGCAGAAACTTGCATGCAAAATTAAATAGCAATGCAGTGCAGTACTAATGCATCGCTGTGATTTTAGGATGATTTTGTACTTTTTGTACTCTACTTTTTTTACGCAATGCAGTTCTTAGAGACCTCGGGCAGCTAGAAATGCTGGCCATTTTGTTATCACTAAGTTCACAATAGGGGTACCGCACCCCACTGAACTGCTATGCAATGCATGGCAGTGCAGTGGCGGCACTACTGTGCAATGCAGTGGCCGCAGTGCAGTCCCACTGCATCCATATTCAGAAAAAAACAATAATTATTATAATCAAAGACAGACAGACAGACAGACAGACAGACAGACAGACAGACAGACAGACAGTACAGTACAGTACAGTACAGTACAGTACAGTACAGAACAGTACAGTACAGTACAGTACAGTACAGTTCAGCTTCAGATGTAAGATTTAAGCATTTAAGTTATAAGTTATAAGTTAGTTAGTTGTGTACGTTACCTACACGACCAAGGCCAATGTAATGAGCTTTGACACGGCATGCATTCTGACACTGACATTAATCGTTCCCGGATCAGCTATAAACCCACGATCTGACTCTGACACTAAGCATTTCCGAAGAATTTTTGTGACTCTGTTGTTTTCATCAATAAATACTGTTGATAGATCGCTCGGGCAATTAGAAATGCTGCAGAAACTTGCATGCAAAATTAAATAGCAATGCAGTGCAGTACTAATGCATCGCTGTGATTTTAGGATGATTTTGTACTTTTTGTACTCTACTTTTTTTACGCAATGCAGTTCTTAGAGCCCTCGGGCAGCTAGAAATGCTGGCCATTTTGTTATCACTAAGTTCACAATAGGGGTACCGCACCCCACTGAACTGCTATGCAATGCATGGCAGTGCAGTGGCGGCACTACTGTGCAATGCAGTGGCCGCAGTGCAGTCCCACTGCATCCATATTCAGAAAAAAACAATAATTATTATAATCAAAGACAGACAGACAGACAGACAGACAGACAGACAGACAGACAGACAGACAGACAGTACAGTACAGTACAGTACAGTACAGTACAGTACAGAACAGTACAGTACAGTACAGTACAGTACAGTTCAGCTTCAGATG